>AP025044.1:2056379-2227886 GCA_036186865.1 Eustoma russellianum
CTTTTTTTTTTTTTTTTTTTGTGTGTGTGACTTCTTTGATGCAAAGGTGCATAAAGATGTATACCTGCATCATATGTTATATGTTATTGAGAATTGTCTTATATTAATTGATTTTATAAATATATGGATTATACGAATATGATATATCATAGTCTAATGTATTAACATTTTCAGCGGATATCGTTCTCAAATCATGTAGCACATTATCAAATACACAGTATGAGAGGTAGCATGCTCATGTGAAGTTACACATCTACAAGTATGTTGTATCCATTTAATATCAGACCTTCCTTTCGATCACATACGTTTATGCTTAGTTGGAGACTTATGATTAAGATCAGAACCCTCTCGTCTAAGCACAGATGTTAATAATTGGCTAAACGTCTATCATTAAAGGTCGTGGCTATTTACTAGGCCCTTTTATAAATGGCTCAATCCATGGTAGTCATTTATTGTTGTATTAAATATCTATTTACATAAAATAAACATTTATTGTAACAAATTAATAAGTTTTGTATAAAACCTTAATTTTTAAAATTTAAGATGATTTGTTCAACAGAACATGATTTAGATAAAAAAATTGATTAATTCATATTATATATAGAGAGAGATTTTCCGGCAGTATTTAGGTAAGGTTGTGAAATGACAGAGCTACCAACAAACCTACTTGGTATGAGTCCGCTACCCGCCAAAACAAATCCAATTGACGTGAAAGTAATTGTTTTTTAAATACGAATTATACGATTGCGTGAGAAGGCACTTTCACCGAAATCAAGTATGTCTGGCCGGGTAAGGATTCGGTGACGGTGGGGAAGAGAAGACGCGTGTGACGGCACCAATGAAGGACTGATACGTATTTCAAACTTTACAAAGAATTTTTTTTGTTTTTACAGGAGGACATGTGTCAGCCACCCATTGGTGGTCACACGCATTCCCCCTCCTCAACGTCACTGAATCCCGTTCGTGTCTTGCCAGCTTTAAAAGTTCAATTCAGTGTATCTCCAAGTAATTATCCCTAGTGGTTTACGCAGGTATAATTATTTTTATACTTGTGTGTAGACGTAATTGTTTCTAAAAATTTTTAGTTTAAAACTCCATATTTATTAGGGCCGTTGAACGAATCGAACAATTCGCGAACTGTTTGAGTTTGGTTCGTATTCGTTCAGTAATTATTTGTTAACGAGCCGAATTCAAACAGGTATTGGGGTTAGTTTAGTTAAACGAGCTAAACTGTTCGCGAACTGTTCGGCTCGTTTAAACAGTTATAAGGTTATCGAACCGAACTCGAACTAATTTTAAGGTTCGTTTAACTAAAGGACCGAACCGAACAGTTCGTTTAGCTAAATGAATCCGAATTCAAAAACTTAGCATTCGGTTCGGTTTGGTTCGTTAACACCCCTAATATTTATGTTTATATGTTTTTGAACTAAATTGAAACTAAAATTTTTAATCAAAGTTAATAAAAATTATATTTTTAGTCTAAAACCATAGAAATAAAAAAGTGCCATGAATATTGATTTTCATCGACTTTGATCAAAACTTTAATTTTCAGTTTAGTCTAAAAATGTAGAGATGTAGAAGTCAGATTTGAAACTAAAAAATACAACAACAATAATATCTCATTGTTTTAGAGGTTGTACGCAACCATTTCCATGTGTTAGAAACATACAAAGGTTGTTTCCCGATGACCCATAATGATGGAATAAAACAAAATGACTCACTAAATTAGCTGCGCTTCTTATATTGTGAAGTAACATTTGAACCAATTTAGTGAGTCATTTTGTTTTACGTATAAATATAAGAGTGCAAAAGTAATTATCTTTTAATAAAACAAAAAAGATTGAATTTAGACAAACTTTTAGATTCTAACCATAACAAATATCTTTTTTTTTTTTAAATTATGACTATATAATAATGCGTATAATGAACTGGTGAAAGAAGGCACATGGATGATGAATCAGTGTACGGTGTACGCGGGACGGCTAATTTTTTAAGCCTTGCTAGCGAGGCAACTTCAACTAACATCACTACTGCTCCCATCGGGGATGGGATCTCCTGTCCCTAATTCCCCTCACCCCGTATTTCACCGTACGATACGTGACAGTAGGAGTGGATAATGAGGCTAGATGCGGGTCTAGTGGGTCACCCTCATCTAGCCTCATCACCCACCTCTGCTGCTATGTGTCGCGTGGTGACGGTTGGGGTGAGTTACGGTGAGGGGATCCTAACCCCCCATCAGGTGGGTTGCATATACATTATAACTTCATGTATTAACGTTAATAGTTAATTAATTAACGTTAATACGTGAAGTTAATTCTATAATACAGTATTTTCATGTGACAAAATTCCCAATCTGTTTACGAAAAGGAAAAATGGAAAACACTCCCCTTTAAAGCTAACACATCTCTCACGTGCAGTTAACCCAAATATTTGTCGGCTGGGCTTCTATTCATTCCCATGGCCTATTATATTTCAACCAATCAAAAATTTTAGTTTAACAGACCAGCCAATCAAAAAATTCACATGGTAAACACTCATGACATTTGCCATCTTATATACATAGTAGATAACGGAAAAGGGAAGTATGCATTGCAAGATAATTGGAAAAAAAAAGTATGCATTCATGTAGGCATTGTAGTTTGATGTTGTGGTAACTAGAGTTGGATACTCCATGTATAAATATATACACACATACCTAAACAGAGGCTATGACGGTCTGCAACCTAGGAGGCCGTTGGGATTATGATTTACATCCTCCACGACGCTTCTTACGGTTGGGACGGTGGGCGTCCTGGGGTGAGGGATTTCACCTTTTACTCCAAGGTTATGACGGTCTGCGCCATGGTATAGTTCAGTTGGTACTCGGGTCAAAATTTGCTCCAAGATGTCAAGAGTTCGATTCCAGAGACACGTTCACTGTCGATGTTCCACTGCTACTAGGCCGAAAGCTTAGTTTGCGGGGAGACACCTTGTGTGGGTCACTGCGTAAGTCCTCACCCAACTTAGAAGGCCGCTGAACTCCTGATTTGTATCTTCAACAATAATTCTTGGAACTGGAACGATAGGTACTCTCAGAACCAAGATATAATCTTTGGCTCCAAGTTTATGACCATCTCTGAGCATTGTGCTTGTGAACACAGTCAAGAAGACAAGTTGAATGTATAAACTACATAAAGAAAAAAAAATGATTATGCAATGAAAAAAGGAGTATTGAACTTCCTATGGATTAGAGTTTGGTGTTTCCGTAGATAATAAGTATAGTTGTATGTATAAATATATACTCCTACATGTGAATAGACATAAATAAGATTATTATACCTTCATGGCATAGTTCAGTGGTACTTGAATTGGGATATTGCTCCATAAAGATAAATGTTTGAGCCAAGACACGCACAACATGGAAGCAATAATGTTATCAGGGCTTGAAGGCCAAAAGTCTGAATCTGACTCACTTAGGTGTCGGTTTACATGCTCGGTTTATAGTGAACTCTTTGTGTGAGTTGTATGGTAGCGCCTTACTAATTTAGAATGCTACTGAGTTTTTGATTTACATATGCAAACCAATAAAACTATGACAGTGAAGATCTTTGAGACTAAAGATTTTATTTTTTGCTCAAGAAATAAGATTACTAGTCTCAAAACTTTTTTTTTTGGTTAAAATGTAAAATTTCATTAACCAAGACCAAAATGGATCACATCTTTACAGTTCCACTGGGCATACCCAGGATGCAAAACATACAAACACCCAAACCTACACTAAGTGTCGTTTAAAGGTAACAGTCTATACAATTGAGTAACTATTCTATGTACCACATCCTGAGCATTTGTATTGTGATCCTCAAAACACTTGCGGTTTCTAGCAACCCACAAGTTATAAATCGTAGCAGCAAAAGTTGCCTTAATACACTTAGACCTCAAACTCTTCTTCCTTGCATGCTTGGATGTCCAGTCCAATAATTCTTTTAAGGAGTAAAAAACCACAGGAAAATGAAGCCATTCGGTGACCAACCTCCAAATGTTCTTAGCAACCGGACACAAAAATAACACATGGTCCTGCGTTTCCACCAAAGCATCACAGTTAGGACAACTGAGATCATTTAGCATGAAATGCAATCTGTCTCTAGAGGGGAGCCGCTGACGAACAGCCAGCCAAAAAATGAAGCAATGCTTAGGCAAATTAGTAGAAGACCAAACAGTGCTAACCCATGACACCTTTGGACCCTTTTCCCTGAAGACTTCGTATGCAAACGAAGAAAGAGACGAGAGACCAGACGTCCAACTGTGCAGTGCATCAACACAGTTGGAAACATTGCCCAGTTTCAAAATAAGGGACTCTTTAATGGACAACAACTTCTTCAAGAACGGAGAATGAGAAGAGTTAGGCTGAAGTAGCCATAAACCATCATTGAGCCTATAATAGTGATGCATCCATCTCACCCATAAGGAATCCTTCTTAGATTGGATGTTCCAAAAATGCTTCAGCAAAAGAGCATTGTTCCAAGCATAAAGATCAAACAATCCCAACCCACCTTCCCTCTTGGGCAAGCAAATATCTTTCCAGGCCACCCAAGCTTTCTTGTTACGGTCATCCTTATTCCCCCACAAAAAATTTTTAGTGATTCTCACAAGCTGCTTAAGAACCAAAGACGGAATCGCCAAAGAACTCATCCAAAAGGCATGAATGCCTTGCAATACACCTCTAATTAACTCCAATTTACCAGCATAAGAAAGGCACTTAACATTCCACAAAGCAGTACAATTCATGACCTTCTGCAAATAGCCACAAAAGTGAGAAGAATGCAACGAAGTCCCAGCAATAGGAACCCCTAAATACCTAAAGGGAAACTGACCCAATGTGAGCCCTGTAAGATTGCAAAATTCCTCCCTTTCCTCCTGTCCCACTCCAGCCAGAAAAATTTCAGATTTGGAAATGTTACTACGCAGGCCTGAGACATTGCCAAAATCATCTAGCAGCTTCATAAGAGCCATGATAGATCCCTTATCCCCTCTAGAAAGAAGAATCAAGTCATCCGCAAAGGCAAGATGAGTAACATCAAAAACTGCACACTTAGCATGATAATTGTAAACTAAGTCTCAAAACTTAGTTGAGTTACTACTTGAATTTAAATTGCACAACAATCAATGAGATTCCAATGTATCCGAAGGTGAAAATACTTTTTACAAGGTAACCTTTTTGCCTGCCCAAAAGCATAGCTTGCCGAGAGCATGTGCACTTTCTTGCCTATCTTTGTTAAAGCTCTCAAGTGCGCTTGTCGCGGAAATTCTTGTTATTTTCTTTATATGATTATGAAATCTATAGAGATGCCTAATGATTGCATATTAGCTAAGTATTTGCTAAACATGTACAAATCGGGAAAGAAACAAAATTCCCAACTTTGTAGTACGATTTCACTTTTAAGGGTACTATTGTATCACATGTATTGTAATGGGGAGAGAAGATATAATGTTGATGATTTGATCTTTATTTGGTACATCTTTGATATATATATATATATATATATATATATATATATATATATATATATATATATATTAGATAGTTGCACAGACATGCAGGCTGCTTAAAGAAAAAGTTTGGTGTTGAGTGGACAGAAAGGGTTACCTGACTCACCTACACAACACATACTCAATTGGCTGACCAATCAGTAAATACAGTAACAAATCCGTAACAGGCACGCACCAGATGATAATTAACTTTTTCATTTTTTGGTTTTGGACAAATTTTATAGTTCTAAAGTAGTATAGATTTATACAGATTTGACTAAGTAACGCCTCATATTTACTCTCTATTCAAGCTTTAGAATATAAGACTTCAATTCCTCCAGGAACGTCGTTAGATCTAAATAAAAAAATGAATATAGAACTTAAGGTCGCAAATATCTGAACATGCGTCATATTTGGAATCTTGAACCATATGGGAGGTTACAGCTGTAATCATTTATCAAAACTTAGATTCTAGTTCACTGACAAAACGTTTTATATGATTATAATATAGACCATGTATAAATAAAATGGTTGTAACAAGCTCCCAGAGCATAGCTCAGTTGGTACTCAGATTTGAAGTTGCTCCAATAGGTATAAGGTTCGATTCCAGAGACACACGCAGTGTGGTTGTTTCAATGTTGTCTACATCAAATGCTCTGTTTGTGGGATGACAACTTGTGTGGGTCCTTGAGTAAAAATAATTACCAACCGAGGAATTGCCTCTTCTACAATATTCTTTGAGACTGGAACGGTGGTGTATGGCGGTAACAATGGTGCACCGGCTAAGCAAAAGCCTTTTGACGTATTAGCCTAAGCTTTCTACGTAGTCTAAAGAAAGATGAGAAGGAATCAATTTCAGTATTAAAGGTAACAGCGCATTCAGCTCATCCTTTTGGATGATTGAACTGTACCTGTTGTATTATTTATTTGTTGCGTGAATCTTTGTTTTTGCCAATTTTTAATCTTTTTATTAGTCTGGTAGTTGAGATGATTAGTCAAGCCGACGCTTTTAGACTAGTCCAGAAAGACACCATTTTTTTTATAAAAAAAAGCATGTATATCGCAAGACCTTAAAAATATATAGCTAAGACTTCCCTAATCGTTAATTTTATATATAATAAAATAATTAATCAATTTTTGATATTTACTTAGTGTTAAGACTTGTGCCCATATGTCGAATTATTCTTTCAAATGATTTTTCATGGGGAACAAGGCATATGATATAAATCTTGGAACATAAGGTCATTCTCCAATTCTAAGGAGCCCGTCATCCCAGCCTCAAGGAGCATTGTGGAAGGTGCAAATCAGGAGTTCAAGGCTTCTTAAGTTGGGTGGAACTTTCGCAGTGACCCACACAAGGTGTTTACCGCAAACCAAGTTTTCGGCGTAGCAGCAGTGTAACATGTGCGTGTCTCTGGATTCGAATTTTTAGACTCTTGAAACAAATCTCAACTCGAATACTAACTGAGCTATGTCCTGGACCGGATATGTTATTAATATGTTGTCATATGCTCACATTTCGCATCATGGCTATTGAGAATCCCACATTGGCTAATTTGAGAAAAAATACATGGCTTATATGAGGATGAGGTTCCACCACCCATTGCCTTAAGGTTTTGAGTGGATATGGGCCTCACCTCATGTAAGCCCAAGTTTCAACATGATATCAGAGCAGGTTTAAAATGTGGACTCACCCCTTGCCTGGCCCATGGTTGGCCACTTAATGTTTCCCCTCAACTAAGTCCAGATGTTCATGCTTGGCTTGTGGTTTGTGATTGAGGACGGGTTGTAAGGCGCGTGTGTATGTCAAGCCACGTTGCCATGTGAGGGTGGGTATTGAGAATCCCACATTGGCTAGTGGTTTGTTGGCTTGTGGTTTGTGATTGAGGGCGGGTTGTAAGGCGCGTGTGTATGTCAAGCCACGTTGTCATGTGAGGGCGGGTATTGAGAATCCCACATTGGCTAGTGGTTTGTGATTGAGGGCGGGTTGTAAGGCGCATGTGTATGTCAAGCCACGTTGCCACGTGAGGGCGGGTATTGAGAATCCCACATTGGCTAGTTTGAGAAAAAATGCATGGCTTATATGAGGATGAGGTTCAACCACCTATTGCATTAAGGTTTTAAGTGGATATGAGCCCCACCTCATGTAAGCGCAGTTTCAACAATGGCAAAAGTTTCCAAGGACGGTTATTGCTTACAGATGGCTCAACTGCATGATACTGAGGTCCATATGACAGTTGGTCTCTTTTATGCTAACCAACCAGCAGTTTTGATGTTCAATTTTACGTGAGCTTGACAGTATTAAATAGGTAGTATCAAAAGCTAAATGTTTTAATGTAAGAATCCAAAATAAGCAACTTGGGGGAAAAAAGAAAGAATGAAATAAGCAACGGGCTTACCTCTTTTCATGGTTTATTTAATGTTTTAATGTGAGAATCCAAAATGAAATGCAAATGTAATATAATGACGATTAAACGTACTTGGATTACAACTGTTGTAGTAATATCAGTTACTTATAACTCAGTAAATTATCAGAGAGAAAGTGAAGACGGGAAAACGGCTATCGACTAAGCCTTCCTTGTGTGATTGAAACACCTTTCACCATCTAGGGACGCGCACAGTGCATATGTTTCTCTGCTGTTAGGTCGAAGGCCTGGTTTGTGACGGAACATTTTGTGTAGGTAACTGCGTAAGATCTCACCCAACCTAGGAGGTCGCTGGGCTCCTGATTTACATCCTCCACACATACTCATTAGGTCTGAGGCAGTGGGAGGCTTCCGGAGTGAGGGATTTTACCTTTTGCTCCAACATCTTTTACCATCATTATTCATCAGATTTGAACAGCGGAGAGCCATTAAAGAAAACGTCAGGAATTGTACTATTAAAATACAACAACAATTGTACTTATTATATCTCAATGACCGCAAAAACTATCACTAAGGTATATGGAGAGTGAGAGACAGCCAAACAAGACATTCATCTCATGGTAATACCAAAACCCAACAGCTGAATGTGGCAAATAACTTTCTTGTTAGTCAAAAAAGGTCAACTTGAGCAAAGCCCTGCTCGGCCAGGTCATGGGTGCTCGGCAAGGGCCGTCTCTACTCGGCAAGGTTTCCAACCTCTAGCTGACCCTGACTAATGAACCTCGGCCAATGCACTCCCACCTAATGACAAAGTAGAATTACAAGGTCATCACGGGAGTCGAACTCTGCTCCGCTCCAAGCTCGACCTCGGCATAATAAGATCAGCCTGGTCTAATCTCATCCATCTCAACTCGGCACAGCAACGGGCCAACACAACCCTGTAAGAATTACCCTTCAGCAAGCTCGGCAGCTGAGCTCGGCCGGTTGGAACAAGATTTTTTATTGAACACCCTTGGGTCCAGTTAGGATACCTCAGCAGGCACCTGCCAAGTGCCCGATGGTGGACAGCGCAACAACAGCTAGGGCCACATGGCAAACATGCAGAGGCACGCATCGCCACCATCGTCCCGACACGTGTGGCGAGCCTAACCATCAAAACATGCATTGGCTTCTCCGGCCACATAAAGACAATCGAAGAAAGAGAGAAGGACAAGCTGAAATCAAGAAAGAAAATTTCATCTTCTTCCTCACCGTAAAAAGAGAAAAGCCCAGGTTTTTACCAGAGACGAAAAAAACACTTCTAACTTATAAATTCATATCATGAAAATGTCTAGAACTGACTTGAGCGTCGGAGGGTTTTACCCAGGACCATAATCTCCGGGTCTTATAATGGTGTTTTTTGCGTAGGTCAGTAAGAAAGCCGTCACCGACAGTTAACGAAGAGCTAACGACATTACCCGTTAGGATCATCTCTGATCCTTGGTGAAGATCCGACTTCATCATCTCAAGGGATCCGACTATATATGTAGCTGCATAGACGACACAATAATAGAAATATGGTGTGCTAGCATGATATTGAAGAAAGTTAATAAATACAAATAGAAAGTTCTCGATATTAAAATATATAATGAAAAGTCACAGAAACTTTACAAATGGAATAACGTAAAAACAAAAAAAAAAAAACTATTGTACATAGGCTGAAGAAGTAAATAAGCAGGAGTTTACTTATGTGATGGGCACATTAAAGATAGTGGATTTATGTAGTTGATGTTATTTAAAAGATATAAAATTTAAGCGAAAATATTAGATACTAAGCCTCGAATAACGATTGAGTTAAAAATGTATATTCCAAAAGAGTATATTATGATTAAGGAGGATTTAGTCTACAACTGGAAAAAAATAAATAAAACATAGTGAAGACAGTAAGAAATGATATGGTTTATATTACAATTGGAGAGCATAGCACAATAAAGACAATTAATTTATATAGTCGATGTCATGTAGAGAGTATAAGATTTAAGTGAGAATTCTAGGTACTTAGGTTTGAATCACAGTTGAGATGATATGATAGTTTTGCAAGATACGTATTCTAAATGTGAATACTATGTATTCGGTATTATGAGACATACGAGGAGGTAGGATTATGCGACAACTAAAAAATTATAAAGAGAAGAAAAATAAATAAATCACAATGGAAACAATAAAAAATGATATGACTTATATTATAATTGTAGAACATATGGTCAGTGATAGTATAAAATGAAGACAGTTGATTAATATAGCCGAATTTATATAGTAAGTATAAGATTAAGTGAAATTTTAGGTACTTAGTTTTAATCAATAGTTCTGAAAGATGCGTATTTTAAAGATATATATCATTTATTAGATATTAAGAGACAAGTATGAAGGTAGGATTTAAGCTACAAATAAAAATAAATAAATAAATAAATAAACCATCAAAGAAGTGATTGATCTGTATAGCCAATCTAACGTAATGAAAAAAATGTTGAATGTTGTTGTATAAGACTTAAAATAAAGAAAAGATAAATTCCTAGTGAAATTTGACAGGGAAAAGGTAAGAAAATTTAAAATGTTAGAAATATGACTTTCTCCTCCATAGACCATGGTACAACAATATGCATTGCAGCAGAAGTGAAAAGACACGGAAGTGCGATATGACATCATCCCTTTAACTTTCTTATTGAGAATGTTTGGAAAAAAACATGACTCATAACATATTTTATTATTTGTTTCAAAGATATCAATACTTTGAATTTAGAGACACACGTAGCAGAGATGTTCTACTGTTGCTAGACCGAATATTTTTTTTGCGAAAGACATCTTATATAGATCATTAAGTAAGACTTCAACCAACTTAGAATGTCGCTAGACTCTGATTTGCATTATCCACAATTCTCTTTCAAATGAGACTATAGGTCCGTGGAAATGAGTCAATGACCTATGCTCCAATGTGTGGAAAAAACAAAAACTTAAAACAAACCGTTAAACTTTACATTACTAACCAAAACCACGGCCCAGCAAAATCCACTTCAGTCACAGGCCTGTAAAACGTAAGAGGCCTGACAAGAAGAAAATTCGCGAAATGGACACGTGGGTTCACCAGGGACCTTGTAATATAGAGATTATTGGCTTACATGACCACATAGCATGTGGTCTTACATGACTCTTGGCATAGACACTTGATAGATATTATATTCTACATTCAGTTTATTATATTGAAATGAGTTTGAGCTTGACACTGTATGTACATCAAAGTAAACCTTTCACATAGAAATCGACTGAACAAACTTACATTATCAACAAAATTATTAAAATTAAAACAGTAAAAGTTTTTGTGTCATGTATCGTCTTTTATCTTATCTATTAGCGACTTGTGAAAGGAAGGGGGACCATTTTTTATAGGTAAAGTTTTGATGACGCTGACAGAGGTTGGACGCGTCAGATGCGCCCAGTAGACGTCTGACACGTGCCACTGCAGCAGACTTCATTTTTTTTTACAAGGGGAGCACGTGTCAAGCTTCTATTGGACACGTCTGACGCATCTTCTGACGAGTGTCATTGAATCTCTTTCCAATTTTTATGGCTTGATCTTTTCATCAACGAAAACGTACACAATCACTCAATGACTTGGACGGTCATGATTTTGAGATTAAACTGATAATGGTCCCAGGAATCTTTAGTCCTGATTCATCTCAAAGGGTGGTGGGTGATCTGCACAAGAAATCATCATTTCTTTTTCTCATGCTTGCTGATTGCTCCCACTCTAAAGTATAACCTTTTATATTAAAGTAAACAACATTATTTCAAAGAAAGCGAAACAAGATATTTCCTTTGTTCTCCTTGCTAAATGATCTGGTAGCTAGGGTGTTAACGAACCGAGCTGAACCGAATACTAGGTTTTCATATTCGAATTCATTTAGCTAATCGAACTGTTCGGCTTGGTTCGGTTCGTTTAGCTAAACGAACTTTAAGATTGGTTCGAGTTCGTTTCGATAACCTTATACCTGTTCAAACAAGTTGAACAATTCGCGTACAGTTCGGCTCGTTTAACTAAATGAACTCAAATTCCTGTTCGAATTCGGATCATTAACAAATAATTATCGAACGAATACGAACTGAACTCGAACAGTTCTCGAACTGTTCGGTTCGTTCAACAGTTCTACCGGTAGCAACGATAATGAATTGACCAAATATTAAGATTAGTTCTAATGTCAGTTAGACGATTGCTTCTTCACAATGTCTTTGAAAATTAAGCCAATAGGATCATGAATTCCAGTGCTAGCACGTCCCCAACTGAATATTCAAAGAATGTAGTATTTACCTTATCTCTTCCCAACTGGTAGCACCGATAGGGTAAAGAGATCCCGTCCCGATAATGAATTGACGTTTTTGATCCAGTGTTGAGTAAAACAATCAATTCATACTACTAGTTCTGACAATATATACTAGGATACATGTTTAACATCTATCCTCAAAGTTGGCTGTTCAAAACTTGTTAATATTCTTTTTTTTTTGGGGATAATTTCTACTATTTGAATTGAAATAACAAAATGAAAAAGGATACTTAAATAGTCTAATGGAAAATATGTCATAGGTCTCTTACTACTTGTCATGACTGTAACGAAAGGAGCCTCTATGTTAGGCAAATTTTGTCCTACAAGTTGAAAACCAGATACTTCCCGCTACGAAAATCAAGACATATCAACGTGATGATTTTAAAGCCGAATACACCGGGTTGGGATCTTCTCACCCTCATTTTCCTCACCTCCTTTGTGACCGCGCGACACGTGGCAACAAGGGTGGGTGGTAAAGCTAGATGAGGGTCACCTGCATCTAGCCTCACCAATCCCCCTTGCTGCCACATGTCGCGTGGTCACGCGTCACCGCATTCCCTTGCGGTGAGGGGATCTTATCCCGAATACACCATGCCTTGAGAATATCTTGAAAGTTTATTTGATTTGATTGTTTAGGTTGACTTTGAACTTTTTTTGTTGCAAATTTCTGTTTTTGTCTTGGTCTTTCATTATGTAATATACATGGTTATGTATTTTAACAGCTTTCTATGTGTGTTCCATAGATTCCTTCACTAGTATACTAACACAATATATGCCTATTATTATGTCATATATGAAGGAACATATAGAGTTAGGGGTCTTACTGGAATAAAACTCTTTATCCTGGGGATAGAGGTATTGTTTGCATGTCTCTCATCCTCCTCAGATCCTAACAGTAGCTATTGATATACTGAGTATGCTTGTTGTTGTTGATGGTTTAAGACTACCTTCCTCCTACTTGTTAAAGTGAAGTGTTAAAACGTCCAACATAAGAATTCATCCCCCCATCCCTAGTCTTGTTTAGTATTTATAAAGTTAAAAGTAATAAATCTTTACTAACGACAATGAAGCAACACCAAGTTATGAAACGTCGAACTTATACCCTAATTGCAAAAGAAACAATTCATAAAAGCCGGGTTATGTGACTAGAAGAATAAATAAAGTTGAAAGGGAATATATGTTATATGTTTGTAAGGGTAACCATTATCGGCCCCAAGAAGTTGACAAAGCGATATAGATATTGAGGTCTAAACCCTACAAAAACGATGGTTCCTCGTGGATTCCACCGCAGAGAAAACTTGACTTACTCAACTGAAAGTGACGTGCATTAATTCCACATTTAATTTTTTAATCTAATTTCCGTTTGGACTTATTCAGAGGATTACGATATTTAGATATGATGATTTATTTATATATTTTATAATAAAAAAATTGTATATTATGGCCAGCAGATTCCGGATTCAGTGGCCTGCAATTGCCTGGATAATCCGACAATATCGATTCTTTGGGGGAAGCTTTTTCCGTGTAAGTGTCTAAATGTAGCCAACAAGACACCCATGAATCAAGACTAACGAACTCAGAAACTAACTGTTGGATACGACAATTATTTTTATCTCAGTCAGTAACAGTCAACGTTATTGGGCCTTACTATTGGCCGCAACCCAATTCAACTCGGCCAGCCCAATTTCATTCCATCCTGCGAACTAGCAAGCTTGCTCTGCCCGGAAGATGAACTTTCCTGACGGTCCTTAACCAGTTAAGCTCAGCACATCCAAAAAGGTCCATATCATCTCCCCAGCCTAACAGTCCAGCTCGATTAGAGGACTGACAGCGCCCCTCAGCTCAGCACGGCCAAAGCTTGTTAATAGAAATCAGAACTTACTTCAGGTCAGCCCGGTACAAGACCAGTGCTAGTACCCTGCAGGTCAGCTCGGCTAAGCCTTCTTGGCCAACCTCAGACATGCTACCCCGTCTCGATTTCCTAGCTGAACTACTCACACAACACCTCAGCTCGGCAGCCATGCGTCAAAGCTGCCAACACGACAACCATGCGTCACCACCATATTGCTCCTTGTCATGCAACATTTGTTCCAACATCTATACAAGGAGCGCTCCCTCACTTTAGATTGAACCAAGCCAACTTTGAGCTCACAGACGTTGAATACAGCTCTTCCCAACAAAAACAGGCACTTTCTCTATAAACATAACACTTTCTAGGTTGCTTCGATCTCTACTTCAAATATATATTCACATAATCATGCATATAACTGACTTGAGCGTCAGAAGGTTTTCCTTAGGGCAGTAGCCCTGAGCATCTAACGTTGTCTTTCCCTCGCAGGTTCCAGAAAAGGCCTTAACGGGGAGCTAACGACGTTATCTCCGGATCATCTCTGATCCACCTGGTGAGGATCCGTCCTCGTCAAGGACTTTCTTTCTTTATTTTTTCAAAAATCTAAAAGGAGAGAAAGATAAAAAAAATAATACAATTGTGCTACATGCATACATCAGTTTCAACATAAGTCCATATATAACAGGGTAGAAAATATAGATTTTAGAAAATACAAATATAACTCTTAAAGTTGGGCTGTTCAACGAACCAAACAGTTCGTGAACTGTTCGAGTTCGGTTCGTGTTCGGTCGTTAATGGTCGGTAAATGAGATGAATTCGAACAGCTATTCGGGTTCGTTTAAAAAAATCGTCGCGAACTATTCGGCTCGTTTAAACAGTTAAAGGATTATCGAGCCAAACTTGAACTAATTTTAAAGTTTGTTCAGCTAAACGAACCGAGCCAAACAGTTCATTTAACTAAACGAATCCGAATTCGAAAATCTAGTATTCATTCGTGTGGGTTCGTTAACACCCATAAATTAGGGTGCTGCCTAGTTGGTTGCTACTTCGTACTCAATACTCACAAGTCACATAAATTGTAGTAAAAATAGAAAAGTGATTTGGATAGAGTTCAGATACAACTTGCAGTGTATAATGATGTATGCATAAATTTTAATTGAAGAAAAATAATATGCCGTGTGGGATCTGGGGTTAGCTTTTGTGATGTCTTTTTCGTTGGAATTTGGGAAAATGGAAAGAAATATATATAATAAGAAAAAGACAATTATTTGGTAGATGCAAATTTTGGTATTCCATGTGACCTTTTTTGGCAAAGATTTCCTTAATATGTTATTGGATGTTTGTTAATGTTGCCAAAGACAGTGCCAACTTCCATAGAGAAATCATGTCCATATGCTTCCGACACTAATTGTGGTATAAAACAAAGTAATTGCCTCAACTTGATACTCTTGGAGCAATAGGTCATTTCTCGACCATGAGGTTCCACCGTCTTAGCTCCAAATAGCATTGCGGAGGATGCAAATCAAGAGTTCAACGGTCTCCTAGTTTGGGTGAGAACTTACACAGTAACCTACACAAGGTGTCCCTCCGCAAATTAGGTCTTCAGCCTAGCAGCAATAGAATAACGATACTGTGTGTGTCTTTAGAATCAAACTCTTGATCTCTTAGAACAAATTCCAACCCGAATACCAACTGAACTACACTCTGGAACCTAAACGTGGTACTCTAAATGCAGTAATGATTGTTTTATAGGTCTATCGGTTAAATAATAGTTCTCTCTTTAATAACTTGAGTTTGAGCTTTATTGATATAAAATGCATAGAGAGAAATTGCATTGAGAGACTGAAGTTCGTTTTCTCCTTGCTTTCTACGTTTATCTATTTTAATTGAGGCTTTTGTGGCTACTCCAGGTAATTGGATCTAAATGTGACTCAAAATTAGTGAGACTTTTTCCCCTTGTGTACAGAATCAAATATATGTAATAAATCAAACTATGCAAAAACATGTTACCTATTCTTCTTCATCATCATCAACCGGACCCAGTATATCCCAACGACAGCAAAAGCTATTATTAGGGTCTGGGGAGAGTAAGTGGTAGGCAGACAATACCTCTATCCCAAGGGATAGAGAGTCTGCTTCTAGTGAGACCTCCGGTTCTATATGTACCTGCATAAATAACATGATAATATAGATATGTTGTGCTAGTGTGTTAGTGAGAAAATTCAAGAAATACAAAGAAAGGACTTTCGATATTAAAATACACATCACGTGTATATGTACATGTAATGTAAAACAACGGTATAACATACGCAACAAAGTGGAAAGTCAACCTAAAGCGTAGATAGTGTCTATGCCTATCTATGTTCTTAAATATACTCTAAAGTGTCACTATATATGACCTATACCTCGTTAATCTTAATCTTAAGTCTCCATGAGCTCCTATCCTGGACCATGTTCTCAGAGAAGTACAAATCTAGTATGTCGTGCCTTATCTGCTCATCCCAAGTCAGTTTGGGTTGATTAATTATTGGTTGATGAGTAATTATATCTAATTAATACACAAATATATGTAATTACTATGATTTACTTATCACTGTTTTTGACAAAAGATTTTAACGAGTCAAACTTGACAAAATGATTCCGGCTAACGGGGCTACTCGTTGTTTAAATGGAGTATGCATACGTTCCAATGGGCCCAAATATGAATCTAAATACATACTCGAATTAGCCCAACGGTTCGTTTCAAGCGGCACAGCTCAGCTTCGGCCCATTATCTACACGGCCTATCTGCTGTTTGAAGCTCCAATAGTTTTGGGATCGCATCAACTTTCTGTTTAGTGATCATTTTTTACAACTGTTAAATCTTTTGTACCTATTTAAAAATCAAAATCAAAATCGTGCACATTAGTCCGCAGATAATGTGACGGATGAGCATTTTTTGGCGGCCGAGGGGACATGGAGTATGTGTTGTGGTGCGTCACGTGGAATGAGAAATAACAAATTTTAAAAAAAAATGTAAGATGTCATTTTAAATAGCGTGTTAAGTGTGTTCTTAAGGCATCTTTGTTGGATATCATAGTCAGATATTTGTAAGCCCAAATGCATAGGAGGTTTGTGGTTTCGAAATTTGCCTCTCTTTTTTCGAGAAAAGGATCCATTTATTAAACTGTAAAAATCCAAAATTTGCCCCTTTTTTTTCGAGAGAAGGATCCTTTTGTTAAACTGTAAAAATATGTAGTTTACCGTGGTAATATTTACAAACACACTTAATCTACTAGTAAATTATCCGGATTGTTCACTTGCAAAATGTGGCAAAGTTCCTTGACTCTTCTAATGGCTTCCTAGGCAAAGCTAGCGGACTAGGTAGGGAGGTAATCAGCCCATGAGTATACTGGTTTCACCAATACCATGTGCCACTGATAAATTCCCGGAATAGGTAAGGCCACGTGACCTGGAGATCGCCTCTACCTATATCATGTAATAAGTTCATCTTCACCCAATCTTTGGTCTTGGTTGATCCAATGAACATTTGCCATTTATCCTGTCGTATTACCGTCTTCCATCCCTTCCGGACTCACGTACAGTCACGGAGTGCATGAAGATCGTCCTCAATCCCATTGTTACAAATCATACATTGGTTACTCATGGTAATATACCGTAATATCAGGAATTGTTGGGTATGTAAGGCACCGTGCATAATCTGCCATAATAGAAGGTTACAACGAGTAGGACCCAACTTGGCATATAAATGTTGGAGGATTCTTTCATAGCCTGCATTACATGTTGCGCGAAGAAGTATCATGCAAACAATATATTTATGGATGCACCATGCGCCATGCAAGTCCTCCTATATTTGGCGGAGCTTATTGTTTGGTAGGGACCTATTGAAGTCTGATACACGCTGAAGTATAAGAGACGGCATTTCAGTCAAGTTCTGTGATGACCCTTGGACGTTGGTGTCTCCTTATGTTAAACTATCCACCTACATAAGGGATTGAGATTCAGTCACGCGGGCAATGGAGGGACGCGTCAGACGCGTCAATAGGCACCTGACATGTGTCCCCCCGTAAAAAAAAATTAAACCGCCATATGCCCTGCTGCAGTGTCACGTGTCAGACGCTGACTGGACGCGTCAGACGCGTCTGCCTATGTCAACGTCACCGAAGTTTTACCCCTATATAAGCGCCTTAATCACGACAGCTGCTGTATCTTATGCAATCACGACAGCTGCTGTATCTTATGCGATCAATCCTACTGAAAGGGGAAGAGAATGGAATATAACACTACTGAGCTAGCTGGTGTTACCACATGAGCTTGATAGAATATTATCAATTCCTTTAAGTCCAAGAACAGTTGAAATTTGGGATTACATGAGTTGAGATCATATATCCTCAAAACATTAATGCAATGAGTGGTGGTATCTCATCTTCGTATCACTCATATATATATTTTATCTCAAAGTTTCTAATGTGGGACAATATTCTCAACATCCGTCCTCGCGTGACAATGTGGATTGTCATACACACGCGTCTTAGAACCCGTCCTCAATTACAATCCACAAATTATGCATGAACATCTGGACTTAGGTGAGGGAGACAATAAATGGCCTATCATGGTCCAAGTAAGATTTGAGTCCACATATTTAAATCTGACTCTGATACCATATTAAAATTTGAGATTACATGAAGTGAGACTAATATCAACTCAAAACATTAAGATAATAGGTGATTGTTACTCATCTTCATGTAACTCATGCATTTTATCTCAAACACTAGTGTTTGACGTGGGAAAATATTCTCAACAAAAACCCATCAAGATTGTTCGGTGTTGCACTCTTCTCCCAAGGGTCTATACACAGTCAAATCGAGGTATAAGCTAGGGTATGAGATACCAAGTGCTCATGGTATGTATACTCCATCCTCAACATCGTGATACATCAGCTGGTTTTGGAACAAATTTTAGAGTTTGACAATTCCTCCCCAGGTGCAAACTTTTCTATGACGACGTGCGAAATGGTCTCTTCCAGTTACATCAAATCTGAAATTGCCTGGCATCCCACATGGTATTTGTTGTGTTTGTGGTATGCATGTTACAAATCGACAATCAGAAACATGTCTCTATATGTATCTAAATAGATGATAAAATAATAAAAATAAAATGTATTAGTGTATTGGTGAAGGATTTAGTAAACACAACTAGAAAAATTAAAATAGTTACACCCGTATAATGACAAAAACAAAAATAATAAATCAACTGAAATTGTTGATATTATCCGAGTGCAAGTGAGAGGGCCTCGATAAATGAGTCACGTGAAGACACGTGAGGAATCCCACGAGTTAAGTCGCCTGCCAACGTGCGTTTGCTTTGTCCTTATGAAAGAAGAATAAGTATCCCAAAACGAGAAAAGAAAAGGTAAAAAATAATAATTATTTAAGGAAATTAAAAATAGAATTTTTTTTAACGTGACCGAGAAGAGTAGCTGTTCTGCACTTCTGACATATTCAGAAAAGAATCTGACAAAACGTAACATTTTTCTGACAATAAACAAAACCATGTGTCACTTGACTGACATCATTTATTAGAAGGAGCAATCTTTTATGTGGTGTAACTTCTTCATGTATCGTCGATTCATATCGTCAAATCGCATAGTGAAAAGAATGCGATACGTACTCATATATGAAATATTATGTCATGGTGGGGAATAACCTTGGAACAACTAGTAAGGTTGATGTTTTGTGACTTTGAAGTCATGGGTTCGAGACGTAGAAACAGCTTTTTGCACAAAGTACCGAAACAGTCTCTTACACAAAGTTCAGTGTAAAGCTGCGTACATCAGATTGTAAAACGATCAAACCTTACGCAAAACGACCCAACCTTTATCCAGATTCTGTACAAATATAGGGGTGTAGTGCAGCGGGGAACTAAACTTTATTGCAAATGAAAGTGAGTTGGCGAAATTTTGATAAAAATGATCAAAGAGAAGGTTGGCCCTATGTTTGATAATATGCAAATAATTGGTTTTTGAATAAGTCCAATTTTCTTTCATTTTCAACAAAATTGGTTGTATGTGTTGTAAAAGGATCACAAACGTGAAGAAGTAACAAAACCGGAAGGGGAATTAACACTTTAAAGAAGGAGAAAGAGCTCCAATAGACACATTGGGTTGTACTAAAAGTATATTTATTTAAAAACTGAAGGAGAATTGACACTTTAAAGATAGAAAACAAACTCGTATAGACATATAAGGTTGTGCTGAAAGTATATTTATATAAGAGGATGTTCTGCCTATAAGGTTTTCATTGTTTGAAGCTCGATCTATATTTTATTGAACATACACTGTACCAAAAACAAGATACATACATACATATACATATATACATATATACATACATACATATATATACATACATATATATATATATATATATATATATATATATATATGAATTTCAACAGCAAGAGTCTCACCAATCAAATTAGTTCTTTTATAAATTTATAAGGGTTAGCGAGCACACTGTAATGGCGACAGAATAAGGCATGTTGTTCCTCCATCAATTTATTTGTTATAGAATCGACTGAGAAATGTATGCTATTTTTAGGAAACCCAATACATGTAATTAACTAGTAATTGATTAAGCAAAGTAAACAAGATGAACGTGAAAATGGCTATTAGTAGTAATGATGGCATACACTTGACAAGAGTGTTAAATAGTTGTTTTAGAGACCCAAGGAAGGAGGCATTATATGATCCCATCCATCATAATATAACACCCAGAGATGTGAGAACCAAATTACTTTGACAAGCATACTTTGGTTTGCGTAAAGTCTTCACAAAAGATGTTCGAGAAACATGGAAAACGGTGTACCGCTTTTATCTTCTGCATGCAACTAAGTAAATGTTATCAGGGCACCGTTCATTTGTTATTCAGGTTAGAATTTAATGTAAAAGGTCAAGAATTCGATTTCATAAACACACACAGTGTGAGTGTTCCATTGCTATTAGGCTAAATGCCTAGTTTGTGGAAGACACTTTATGTAGGTTACGGCATAAGTCTTTACCTAACCTAAAAAACTACTGAGTTTTTGATTTGCATCCTCTACAATGATTCTGAGCCTGCAACGGTAGAAAATGCCATCCTTTTTCTTCCCACATCCTAATATCTACTTGTGATACCATGTATAACTATTAAGCATTTATACCTACTTGTTGCTGTGAAAACGGTTGAGAATCCTATATTGGCTAATTTGAGAAAAAATGTATGGCTTATATGAGGATGAGGTTCCACCACCTATTGCTTTAAGGTTTTGAGTGGATATGGGCCTCACCTCATGTAAGCCCAAGTTTCAGCATGGCATCAGAGCAGGTTTAAAAATGTGGGTTCACCTCTTGCCTGGCCCGTGGTTGGCCACTTAATGTTTCCCCTCAAATGAGTCCAGATGTTCATGCATGGCTTGTGGTTTGTGATTGAGGGCGGGTTGTAAGGCGCGTGTGTATGTCAAGCCACATCGCCACGTGAGGGCGGGTGTTGAGAATCCCACATTGACTAATTTGAGAAAAAAAAATGCATGGCTTATATGAGGATGAGGTTCCACCACCCATTGCCTTAAGGTTTTGAGTGAATATGTGTCTCACCTCATGTAAGCCTAAGTTTCAGCAAAAACTTACTAAGTTTAACGGGTAAGTTACAATTTTTTTAAGATTCAGGTTTACCTTGTAAAAAAGAAAAAGAAAAAGAAAGATGACCCACTATTTGGTCTACTTCAAAAAGCTATGTGAATATTTTTGGAGCAAATCAATAAGTTGTCTTCTATATGATGTAAGTCATTTAGTATTTAAGTAGTAAATTGTAATTTAAAGACAAAGGTTCGAAACGTGACAACCGAAGTAGAAAGTTTAGATTTGACTACCAGGTCATGCCTTTGTTAAACCAGGTTTAAGTTCTAGGTTTAATGTGAATACCATGTAACGTTTCTATTATCTAAAAAGATTATTGAATAGACTTGATTTTCAATTTTTACTATATTCTTTCAAGTTGAGGTTATGAAAACTTGCGGACTCAACCGCGCATCAGAGCAACAAGTTGCAGGTCTACTCTACTCCTCTTTCACTTACTTTTATCTTTCCTTGGAAGAATATATATATATATATATATATATATATATATATATATATATATATATATATATATTGCTTCTCTCTGCCTTGTTTGATTATTGTCAAAAGAAAAGGAAAAAGTGTCTTGTTTGACAGCCTTTACCTGAACCTCAAGTGACCTGGGCTTCACCACCTCTACACTCACTGCCGACAACCAATTCTTTGAAAATTGTTTCGGACATGGAGAGGGGAACGTGTTTTGCATGCGGCCAATCATAGCCCGTCACGTGGCAAAACGTAGAAAGCAAAAAAAAATTTAAAGACCAGATTTTGTTAAGTGGCGAATCATGATTGGACGCGGTCCCTGCGTCATCGAAACACTTCCCCAATTCTTTGGTCTTTCTTACATTAGGCTCCACATCACACATAAGACATTGCAGAAGCTTTTAATACAAACTCTCTCAAGTAATAAACAAACCCAACCTCAAACAATGCTATTTAATCAACCAAAAGCCACAGTGATACTAAAACTCAAGTCAGAAAAAAAAAATCCCATTTATGGTCCTCCGTCCCTCCCTCTTCATGGACTTCAATCTGAAGCAATGGAAAGAACAAGAGCAGCATGAGTCAGAACACCACCTGCAACAAACACCTTCTGCAAAGCTACCAAAACTTCTCTCTCTTCCCCCTCAACACTCTCCATCATCCTCTGCCCTTCCTCTGTTTTCCTCTGAACCCACCATCAAGATCATGACCACCAATATGTCAGCATGCCCATCTGATTCATCATCAAACCAAAATCCCAGTAATAAATTACAAAAATCCCATTCTCTCTTTTTTTTTTGTACTTTTGCTTCCACATTACTTCCCTTTTGCAGAATGTCTTTTTTGTTTTTGCTTCTAAATTTTTAGTCAAGATCTTATGTTTTTTTTTTCTTGTAGGGATTGGGAGTTACTTTAGTTTGGCACAATGGCAGGAGCTGGAGCTTCAAGCAGTGATCTTTAGGCACATGTTGGTTGGTGCTGCCATTCCACCTGGACTCCTACATCTTGTCAAGAAAAGCCCTGTCAACTCTTCTTATAATCCTCATTATTTCACTCATCCTCTCCAACATTATTCACATTTGCCACCAGCTTGTAAGATACATTCTTTTTTATACTTCGTGTATCTCAAAAATATTGTCACACTTTCACGCAAACATAGTTCATTTTGAGTTATGCAAATGAGTTATGTGTCCTATTTTTGTCTCTTATTTATTGTAGGAAATAAGCACTATAAGTAGAACAATGGATGGCTAGTAGTTACTGATAAATGTTTTGAAATTTGTATTGTTTTAATTATAGAAAATGCATCATGACTATTGTAATGAAGAGGTGTTTGGAGTTGTTGGACTTACAAGACGTGTGAACAATGGTGCATGCAGGGAATTGGGGAAGAGGAGGGATGGATCCAGAGCCCACTGGATGCAGGAGGACTGATGGTAAGAAATGGAGGTGCTCTAGAAATGTGGTGGCTGGTCATAAGTATTGTGAGCGCCACGTCCACCGTGGCCGCAACCGTTCAAGAAAGTCTGTGGAAGTTCCCAAACCTCCCTCCTCCGGTGGT
Source organism: Eustoma russellianum (assembly GCA_036186865.1). Lineage (NCBI taxonomy): Eukaryota > Viridiplantae > Streptophyta > Magnoliopsida > Gentianales > Gentianaceae > Eustoma > Eustoma russellianum. The sequence continues at coordinate 2,080,156 of AP025044.1, forward strand.
GGGTTCCTTAAGCCCACTTCTTCCATTACTAAGCCAATCGCCCTGGTGGCGACGAGTGGCGGCAACGGTCATCGTTTTAACCTTTCTGGGCCTTCTCCATCCGTGGATCTTCTCCATCTCAATAACAGGTAGGATCTTTGGAGGGATTTTATTCGGTACAAAAACGAACTACTATAAATTCACATGATTTCTTGGTTCAAAAACGAACCATTTAGTCAACTGAATATGTGGTGCCTTTAATTTTGAGGTATGATTTTTTGTCATGTCTATAAAATCAAGGATGGTAGAAAATGCTGAAATAAAAGCTGATACCAAGATTAAGGATTATATATAAATCAGCTAAAAAGTCGGGTTATCACGGGAAACAAGCTCTTTATTCTTTGGGATTGAGTTATTTTTTTATTGCCGTTCATCTTACTCAGACTTTAGCGATAACTTTTGTTGTTATTGAGATATATTGTGTATAGTTGTTGTTATTGTTTTATATAAAGCAGCTTCATAATGTAAAAGTGGTAACGAATAATGCAATATGTCTTATACATCAAACGAGTGTGGTTGTATATTGTATGTAAGATGCATTAAGAAAAGCGGGAAAAAAACCGTTCTCTTTTTCTTTTTTTTTTCCCTCGTTTTTTCTCCCTAGAAAACGAAAAAAGAGAACAACGAGTTGTTGTTTTGTCACCCTCTTTTATTGCCTACAATGGTGTAAACAGTGATAAAAAAAAATTTCTCTTCATACATGATATATAGAGTACTTATGGAGTTAAAAGTGTCCTATTAGTCTACCAAATCTGTACACAAAATATACGCGTTGAATATATGTGGTGGCAGTAGAGTGGCGCCAAGATTGCTATTTTCAACACTTTTCCTCAAGTTGGTCCATGGATATCGTTCACTAAGAACTTTAAGAACACACGATTAGAAACTCCTTTGGTAAAGATATCACCTATCTGATATTCTGACCGGATCTTTGGTAATTCCACATTTTTTTCATCCAAATTTTTTTTAATGAAGAATCTATCTATCTCGACATACTTTGTATGGTCATGTTGAATTGGATTATAAGCTATGTCACATGTCTGGGTGCCACAATATAGATGAATAGATTGCTCAAATGGATATCCGAGATCTTGTAAAAGAAACTTCAACCACAATGCTTAACAAATTCCTAAGGTCATTCCTCGATACTCAACTTCTGCATTAAATCTTGCCACAACGTTTTGTTTCTTGTTTCTCGATGTAACCAAGTTTCTGCCTACAAATGTAAAATTTCCGAAGTTGATTGTTTATCATCAACTGCTCCGATTCAACTAGCATCAGTATATACTTCAATAAATTCGGTTGTTTGTTTGTTTAAAGAACAAAAATTCCTTCCCATGTGTAGATTTTAAACATCTGAAAATACGCATCATTCCATTCATATGTTCACCAGGATTGTGCATGGACTGGCTAACAACGCTCAAAGCATAAGCGAGATTTGGTCCTTCTATAGGAGTGTCAATTAAATGGCATGCTGACATACCGGTTTCTTAAAGTAGATCTAAAGCATACTTTTATTGAGATAGAAAGATCCTTAGCTTTCATTTCTTCTAGGTCATTACATATAACAATCAGGTCATCAACATATACAAGTACATTAATCTTAAGATTTTGCTTCTTTAAGAACAATGTGTGATCCGAATTTATGTATAATGGTGTTTTGAAACTTTTGAAATAGTAAGTTAACTTTTGATTTGGATTTCATCAACCACAACCATGTCATCTGAGTACAATCATTTATAGAGGTGACAAAGCAACTAGACCCTCCTAATGTAGAAATTTTAGATGATCCCCAAATAACCATAAATGGAACATGACTTTTATTTAGACTTAGGAAATTAGGCATGATGACTTTTTTTTTTCTTTTTTTGCAAGTTCACACGCCTCACATTTGAAATGAAAAATGTCCAGAGTTTTAAACAAACTGGGAAATAACTTCTTCAAATATCTAAAGGAGGTATGTCCTAAATGGAGATGCTAAACCCAAATCTCATCTTTTTCTATTTTGAACCAAATCTCTCTCCTATTAAATCTTCTAATCGATTAAAGTGTTCGACTGTAACACAATAACCAATTAGTTATTGAGTATGAATATCTTTAAACACAGATTTCAGGCAAAAAAATCACAACACAAAATAAAGTGGTAGTAATCTGAGAGGCTGATAATCTAAGGAACAACGAGCACAGAATCAGGATGTAATGTTTTAGTAAGAATGGATAATAAGCCTTCCCCAATAACTGTAACTGTACTACGAGTTTACAATATAAAACCGACGGCATGAATTATTTATGTGTGTTTCTAACATATGGGTGCATACTACGTCATAGACAGGAGCCTCTAAGTCAATGATTTAATTTTGTTTGTATTTAAGAAAAGAGGGTAGTGTATAGATGTACTATAAAGTAGTAAGAAGTGGAGGGTGTGGATATATGGATGAGCTAATAATTGAGGCTCTTTGTCTCCTCGGGGGAGAAAAAGTGAAGTAGATACAGATGGTAAGTAGTTTGGATCCTCTCACCCACTTTCTTACCGCACGACACGTGACAGTAGGGGAAGTTGGTGAGGCTAGATGCCACCCTCCCCTGATGTCACGTGTCGTGCGGTGAGAAAGTAGGTGAGGAGATTATAGTGAGAGGATCTGGCCAGATGGTAGGAGATAGCTGCCTTAGTGACTTGAATGAAATCCAATGCTTCTCGTGAACAATTAAATTCACTTTGGAGATTGTTCTTGTCCCAGTAGCAATATCTTCAAGCTAGCTGGGACCTGTTTCTTGATTTATTTTGTTTGTCCGACAAGAGATGCGGTGGGGAAGATGCTGATGGCGACTCACTCACCCCGTCCACTTGTTAAGTAATATTTGTATATAATGATGTAATTTATGGTAAGGTTGTTTTTATAGAAAGGGTGAAAAATCTATTTGCAACAAAAATATATACCTTCACTCCTATTTACTGGGAGAGATGGAGGTGTAGATGATTTAGTAATACAAATTATTTTTCTGTTACTTTTGTGAGTAATACTCTTTTCGTCTAAAAAAATTGGTCTTTCGTCCAATTCAAACCAATGAACGTGTTGAAAATTGGGTTTACATGAGTTGAGATCCATATCTACTTAAAGCCTTAGAGCAATGGGTGTTGTTACCTCATCTTCATATAACTTATGTATTTTTCTCAAATTAGACAATGTGAGACAAGATTCTCAACACCCGCCCTCACGTGGTAACGTGGCTTTACATACACACATGTCTTAGATTCCCCCCTCAATGACAAACCACAAGCTAGTCATGAACATCTGGATTTGGGTAAGGAGAGACAATAAATGGTTAGCCATGAAACAAACAAAGTGTGGATCCACATCTTAAATTCTCTCTGATACAATGTTAAAACTTAACTTGGGTTTACATGAAACGAAGCTCATATCCAAACAAAACCTTCAGGGAACCGGATGAGATCTAAGGAGGTAAAATATGAGGTTAAATATGAGGCCTCCAATCACGCGATGCCACGTGTATAAAAGGGCCCGCCGTTTACTTTTTTTTCTTTTAAAAAAAACTCTTATACACGTGGCGTCGCCTGATTAAAGACCTCATATTTAGCCTCATATTTCACCTCCTCTGATCTCATCCGGGGAACGGGTGGTGATGCTCATTTTATATATCCTATATATTTTTCTCAAATTGGTTAATGTAAAACAATATTCTCATACACAGAGTACACATGAAATTCAACTTGAGATCGTCTGATGAACTAGTTGTGGGGCTAAGCTATTGTTCTCTGTCAGATCATCCAAGGTTGAAGCTGGTGTGTCCGAAGATGATAAACCCGGAGGTCAAATTCTTCGCCATTTCTTCGATGATTGGCCTCGTTCTCTGCAGGAATCTGCTAATGCCTGTAGCAACCCAAGCTCAGTGACTTCGGCAACGAGTCTTTCGGTTTCGGACTTCTCTTTGGAACTGTCTACTGGAGCTGATCGTAGCAACTCAGTCAGTCAGGCTGGAAGATCTGAAAGCCGAGCCAGCTGGGCATCAAACCAAATAGCACCACCGGCCGGAGGTCCATTTGCCGAGGCTTTGAGATCTTCAACCTCCAATCCATCACCAACCAGTGTCCTGCATCACTAGTCAAGGGGCTCCACCTCCACATCTGGAACTGCCAACATATATGATGTGTTTAGCTTTCTTTTAAATTGTTACTAGCTATTGATGCAAAGGGGTAATATTGCACTGCCACCAAAATCAATGCAGGAACTTTGGGGTTTTCTTGGCATTGTCTACCATTTGTGTGTATGTAATTGGTGATTGAACACGCAGAAAATGAACATAAAGAATAAACAAATGAATGGAATTTATCATCCGGAATTAGAAAATTACATACACCATAAGCTTCCTCAGGATGTTGCATTGCCTGGTCGAATTCTTGCATCCCGTGGTATCTCAAATATCCTGCATCTGCCTGAAAACAAAATCAAAACAGCTAATAAACAGTTATCTTTGGACCTTGGCTTCACATAATATACTTCCATATCAGAGGAGATCCACAAGACAACTACCAACACAGACTAATCCTCTAGGAGAAAGCCAAGCATTAGTAATTTAACATGGCACCCAGGTTCATATTTGAATTATATAAAACAAATGGTACCAGAATAGGAAGTCTGGTTTCGAGTCCGGCTGCCCCTCTTTCTGAAAAAAAAATAACACTTGTGGTAAGTCCAACACGTGAGAAATCATGTATGTATATCTATAAGAACTCAAGTCTTTAAATTAGACGGAATTCACAAGTTCATCCTCTTTAAGGATTTGGACCACTATTCGGAAGGGTGACATCTGTGATGAAAGATTACACGAGAACAGTGTCTTGGAATGGCTAGATGGGAACTGCTGAAAATCTGGTCTTCGGAAGGGATAAAATTTAGCATCAGACATTGTTTATGGCATTTGGAGGGAAAAGAACCATAGAACTTAGCGGAAAATGAGGCAGGAGGTTGTAAGGACAAGACAACCCGATTTAGTTCCCAAAGAGTAATCCACAACTCTAGCACATTGCGCGGATAATCAAATTCTTCGGCATGTTTTGGCTTAACGAAGAACCCGGCATGCCTATGTGAATAATAGATAACCTACGACCACTGTTGTATCTTATGTTTCCTTAACTGAAGTCTTTTCTCCAGATGAAGTGTTTTTGTTATCTGAATTCTCATGTGATCATGTTGTCATCATACCAGAATAGAAGAGATCATGTTAGCACTCCCATGGAAATAAAGCTTCAACCGTTTCTTTCTATTTTTTTTTTCTCCTATTCAAAAGGCCAACTACATTCTGTCAAGTGATGTAGCCTTGGTTCTTTATCTACTTGGACAATTAATTTCCTGAAACATAATCAGAAAGTAGGGTAAAGAATTCAACAAGTGATCATGATGCAATGTAAATTCACATCTTTTCCAGTCGAATATGATTGGGCACTAGCCCCTCTACCCTGATCACCACAACATTATTCAACCAAGCGGTCATGATCTAACACAGATTCACATATTTCACAATAAAGAATTCAACAACAACATTATCCTATTGTCTTAGAGGCTCCTGCCTATGACAAGTTATATGGGGTCGGATATACGCAAGCATACCTATGTGTTAGAAACACACAGAGGTGGTTTTCCGATGACCCATAATGATGCGTCCAACTATGTCGATCAACTGCTACTTCACAATATAATAAGTACAGCCAATTTAGTAAGTCATTTTGCTTTATTCCATCATATTCCAATTGCTACTTCACAATAAAGAATGATGGAGCAAATGAGCAGTGTATTGCTTCCTGATACCTCAAACAAACCTTTCCAGGTCTTGAAAAAACATACGCAAACCCAACTCTCCTCCAAGTTGGACAGAAACGAAATAGAAGAATATCAAAGCTCACAGAAAAATTAATTTTTAATAGGCAATTTCTTGTACATTTAAAATAATTTCTATGACCTGGTAGGATTTGCATAAATATCATTATTAACCTAGAAAAGGAACTTTTGCAAATTACAACAGGATTCAGTTATGCAGCACAAATAATATGAAAAATCAGCAAGTATAACATCCAATCTGCATAACGTTTCATATATATTTTAGATTTGAACATGATCATTCAAATCCAATCTTGAACATGATTAGTTATATTAAACCGAAAAAAAGGAAAAAGAAAAACCAAACTCAAAACTTTTCAGAATAACTAAAAGGGGCATGCAGAAGACTTATCAAGCTCTACAGCTTTGGATTTTGGATGTCAAGACGTTGGTTATGATTTCCAACGACATGAACTGACTCGAGTTTTGGCAGTAGATCTCATCTAGACTATAACTCCTCTCTGCAGAGGAGAAAATCTGGCAACAGCATCAGTTCACTTCATGCAACCATGGATTTGTCGGCTATAAAGATGGAAAAACATAAGATTTTATTCACATTTAGAGTAGCATAAGTAGATAACCAGTTCAGTGTAAGTACCAGCATACTGGAAGTACAAACTCATTAGTCCCACAATATGCTACATTTACTAAAACAACTCGAACTCTAAAGGCTCCCCTGTAGCGCTATACTCCAGAAAAGTTTTTCCCTTCTCCTGCAATGTTACATTTGGAACTGTAACATCACAAAATTCAGGTATTTGGGGTGGAATAGCACACCGTATTAGAGCCCAATTCAAGCCGTCGAAGAATGGGTGGCGCTTTATCTCAGCAGCTCCGGTCTCTGTTCCAAACCGATTCGCTGGTTCTTTGACTAACAACCCCCTGATGAGATCCCTTGCTGGAAAACTAACCATAGGGCTGTTGGGAAACCTTAGACTTTGCAAGACCACATTGGCTAGTGTTTCTTCATTTCCAGGCCCTTTGAAGGGAGTCCTTCCATACAAAAGCTCGTAAAGAAAAACCCCTAAGGTCCACCAATCAACAGCACTGCCATGCCCCTCGCCTTTGATGATTTCGGGAGCCAGGTATTCGTGTGTGCCCACAAAGGAGTTGGACCGTGCCTCTATTGGCTCTACCACAAGTTGTGGCAATGATCTGCTTTGAGCTGCCTGTTCAGCCTTTAGTTTTCGCGCTCTAGCTGCAGCGTTTGGAAACATTCTAGGGGTAAAGCACGAAACTTTGCATGAGGGCCCAGCGCAAAATGGATCGATGCAATTGGCCCCAGCGCATGGGCCGGATATTCTTGGAGGCTCAATCCCTACTGAAGGTGATGCTAGTAGGGTAGGATTTACTGAACACCTTAGTGACAAATCAAAATCTGTCAGCATAATGTGGCCATCTTCTCGTACCATAATATTTTCCGGTTTTAGATCACGATAGACAATTCCAAGCATATGCAAGTACTCCAGAGCAAGGAGGACTTCAGCGACATAAAACCTACATGACACACAAAGTTACCACGATCAGTCAGAACATATGGATATTCAAGGTACTAAAATTTAATAAAAGTTCGCATGTACTATTAACTGAATTCTCCGTGACCAAACTGGCATCAGGAGCATTTTAGCTATATCTCCATTAACTGAGTCTTTTGTGCAAAAATGATGGAAATACTAACTAATAAATATCAATGCCCTCTTCCATGCCTCCACCCCCACCCCTCTTCTTTCCACCCACAAAAGGAAGAAAGAACTGTATTGAATTTGAAGCCATTTACAACACAACCTTGATATTTGTTGTTTATTTTGCTTTTACATTCATACAAAGAGGATAAGGGTGGAACAGATATTTCTACCTGGCTTCTTGTTCAGGAAAACATCTTCCAGGTTGCTTCTGTCGGAGGACGTGCAAATCACCCCCAGGACAGAACTCCATGACTAAACATGATAAGTTATCTGAGGTGAATTGGGCATACAATGTTGGCAGAAATGGATGATCTAGCATTCTCAAGATTTCTCTTTCAGTTCGGGCCCTTGGCATCTTCTTCCTCCTTGCTAAGAACTCATTATCCATGACCTTTATTGCAAAAGGGCAGTTAGTACCCACCAATTCCGCCAGATAAACTGTTCCTATGTCGCCAGAGCCAAGTTTCTTTATTAAATTAAAATGCTTCAGCCCTAGGAACCCATGCTGCTTCTTTACATTGTTAATGGCTTCCCATCTAAAGTCCTTTGACATGTGCTGTCTGTTGCCACAACTGGACCCACTTACATTGCTATCGTCACTGACACTAGTGCTAGTACTATACTCACCCATGCTGCTTTTTGAGCTCTGTGAGAACTCTCCTTTCAGTTTGAACTTCGTGGCCCTGCTGCCTTTTCCAGCAGCAGCTGTTGTACTTTCAGAGGCTTTCATAACGGAGCCTTGTCCGCTGGTATCAAAGATCCCGCAATTCGTAGCAGCAAAAGCACCTGTTTTTGCATTATTAAATGGTACCAGTGAAACCTTATTGGGCTCCTTTTTTATATCCCTCACAGAACATTGACATTTATGGCAAATTAATTGGTTGGAACCATAATCACTGGAACCAATTTCCTCAGACGTCATGGAATCGCTTGCAGTTATTACCCGTTCCTGTTTCAGTTTCTTTACATGTAGGTTCCTTTTTCTGATTGCTGGTTTCACAGCACGGGAAGAGCTTCTTATGGACTTTCCTTGCTTATTACTCTTCACTGCAGTAGATGAAGACGATGTAGGTGACTTGGCGTTCCTCCTCAGCTTTGGAGTGACTTGACTTTGTAGTTTACTTGAGCAGCCAACTTTCTTATTTGGGCTGCTAGGATCCGTATTTAAGCACAAGGTACCTGTATTACACTTTAAGGAATCATCACCACTGTAATAATCAGGGAAGCCCGAAGTTGAGGTATGGCTTTCTTTTTCCATGGCTGTTGTCACTAAAAGCTGTGGACCAGCTTCATGTGTTGCATGCACAATGTCGTCATGACTTTGAACGGAGTCCTTATGTTCTCGGTCAAACTTTGACAAGATAGTTTCATTTTGACTAGAAAATTCAATCTTAGACTCTCTGCTTCCTTTCTCAAAGTGACTTGCTCCAAATGATTTACTTCGAACTTTGCTTCGCGCAGAAGGAATAAAATTGAGTGCTGGAGAACATTGTCCGCTATTCATATCTAGGTTTACAGCAAAGCCAGGTGAAAAACAGGAATTCTGGTTTGCTAACCTCATCTTAGGCTCTTTAAGTTTCCCCAGCTTGTTATCCAAAGAACTTGATGAGCTTTCTGCTGGAACCAGAGAAATTTCAACCAGGCCTTCTGTATCTCTACCTTCAGTTAGGGAAGCACCAGATTCAGTTGTTTCAACGAACGTCCTGTGCCTACTAGATCTCCTGCCGATATCTACAATCCCAGGAGTGGAAGTACCAGATTCAGTTGTTTCACCATCCGCCATGTGCATACTTGAGCTCCCTCCAGCGTCTAAGATCCCAGGAGATCCTGGGGACTTCGACAACCTTTTGGCAGCCATTTCTCCAGCTTGCGATATACAAAGTCCTCTTAGCGACTGCTTCAGAGACACGGGCTCAGAAAATCCAATACCAGTTGAAATTGAGGGACAACCTCGCATTGGCTTCTTGGACGCATTTTTCCTGGAGAAACTAGAATTTGAGTGGCCTGAGAGGTTTAGACCATTGGAGGTTCTAAAAGCTATTGCCTCAAAAAGCTTATTGATATCATCTTGGATTGCGTTGCTACTTCCTTTTGGCAGCACACGAGGTTGCCGCTCCTTGTGATGTTGTCTCGCTTGAGTAGATCTTGGATGGCGTTGACTTGAGCTCAAATCTTCATTTACTTCCATAATTTCACAGTTACCTCTGAAAGGATCCATCAGTCGAGCTCACAACCCAACAACTCACATCAACTTATCTCCACAGCTAGGAAAAAAAGATAAACCTCAGGTTTGAACAGAATGGTATCCCTCTCTGGTTCTTCAGAGGAATCAACATTCAGAAAAATGAATCTATGACTACCTTCGTCGGAGTATGTATGCTAGACAGTCTTGTTGCTCACCTCTGTAAAAGAACCATGTCCCATGATTTCAGAAACATGCTTAAAAAAAATTTTTGAGTACAAACAGAACATACCTCCAACAGAAAGGTAGGAATTCTAATTGGGTTCGTCAACATCCAATACTCAAATAAGTTTTACTCGCTTTTAAGCAAACTAGCCATGTAGAAATTTTGGGTAAGTCTATGTGAGCACGTATGTCAATAATATGGTCAAGAAGTAACATCATGTTAGCTCCAATAATCATTTGGGCACCATCAAAAGTTTCTAAAATAATTAAGTGCCAATATCTACTTCAAGAATGAAATCATCAATGCAAGTCACAGTCTCGGTGCTTTGGTAAAAACAGTGAAAGTGGAATACAACAAACCACATTAAAGGAAGAAGAGTAATATAACATACTCAATCTTATGCATGTCAAGTTCCCTAAGCCAGATTCATCTTCACAGAGATCCCTTCCATAAATATAGATTTAGAAGCTACACAATCTGAAGTAGTGGCTATAGATAGATGGCCTGGTTACTAGAAAACAAGATCACTCAGTTATTGTCCTTTACTTTACATTGGCCAATAAATATGGGGAAAAAACGATAAAAACCTGAATTCAAGCTATCACCAGACATAGAATCATAAAATTTGAAGTAAAAAAAAGTACTAGACGCCTATATTGAGATTATACCTTGCCCATCAACCCGAAAAACTTGAGAAAAATTGGGGGCCAATCGACTTACAAAAAGTAGGTAGCAAACCCAAAAAGTCTTCTAAAGCTAGCTCAAAGGGCCTTCAATTGATGAGTACGAAACCAATTGGCCACTCAGGAACACGCAAACACACATACACACACACTTTTTTTTTTTGGTGTAATTTACATACACACACACACACACACTTTGTTTTGCTTATCTCTGAAATTAGATATGCAGAATGTTTACTAGAATCCAGAAACGAGACAAATTAAAGCACTAACATGTATCACCTTTAGCAATGCAACAAAAACCGTATCAATTTTTTAAGAAAGTAAAACACACACTGGAATAAGAAAAAAGCTACCTTGGACAAGGACGAGGAGAAAGATCGAAACTTGAAACATCTACAGCAGTGATTAAACTCAACTGAATATACAAACGCAAAAAATGGGTAAAAATTGTGAAGTTGCAAAAAGCAGAACCCTAAGTGGGTTATTGCGGTGGGTTTTCTGACTTTCTCTGGAACTATGTATCTTTGATTCTCAGGAAAGGAAGATGAGGAGAAAAGAACGCTCTAAGTTGCTGCAACTATACACAAATAAAGTGGGTTTTTGCAGCACTATATTATCAGTATTGTAGTGTTAGACTACAAGCTCGTAAAGAAGTATAGATAAAGAAGTATAGATAATGACACATGAGATATCTCATTTGGTACTCATACTCCGAACGAGATCACCTGACCCCATCCTCCTCGTGACCGCCCGACACGTGGCAGCAGGGTGGGGTGGTGAGGCTGGGTACGGGTGACCCTCATCCAGCCTCATACTCAGACATTGATCTAGAAAAATACAGATTCGAATGAGGACACGCAGCGTATGAGCAATACTGTTATATGCCCGTGAAGGTCAAATGATTGAATCCGACTCAATTAGATGTTGAGTTACGACTCAGTTTGTAGTGTGCTCATTGCATAAGTTGTCTAATAACGTCTTACCAATCTATGAAGTTGTTGGGTTATTGGCATGAAATTTAAAGTCTGAATCTGACCCAATGAGGTGTTGAGATTACAATATGGGTTGTCTAATAACGCCCTACCACTTTAAGATGTCGTTGGGTTCCTGTCATGAAGGTTAGAAACCTGAACTCGACTCAATTAGCTATTGGGTCACATGTTCGATTTACAGTGAGCTCATTGTTAAATTATCTGATAACACTTTACGAATATATGAAGCCTTTGAGTTCATGGTATGACAGTAAAGACCTTGAAGCCAGAGATTTGGTCCATCTAAAAGAATTATTGAAAACATTTAATAATATGGTTTCTCCTCTTTATTTTCAAAAGATATGACCTTGCATGCCTCTCCTTTGGAGTTTATCATAAGTTGTGGGAGCCACTATTTATATTGTGGCCCCTTGAAAATGGCTTTGGATTCGTTTTCTTCTAAAAAAATGTGAGATCGATAGACTAGGACAGTGTTGCATGGTTGCAGTATTACAAGATCAAATCTTGTCCATTTCCATGAGAAAATTACATATAATGCTTAAGAATTTTTTTTTAAATAATGATTACTTGCTGATCTCAATATTTTCCCAAATCCCTAACAGTTTGTACGTCCAGACAGTTGTGCATTTTTGTTGATATCTAAGGATATAGTACAAGGATTAGTAATTTCTTTTTTCATAATTACACTCACTCCTAATGTTTGATGTTTTAGCCAAAAACACGCAAATTTTTCAAAATACATCTTTGATTTGATTCTCTTCGTATTTAGATTTAATGGTAAAATTGTCAAAATTCAGAATTTATTACGAGGATTGAAGTTTATGCGTAATTAGAAGGTTAAGAGTGTGTTATGAGACATTAGAAGGGTTTTTGTTAAACCGTTAAACATCAAAAGAGTAAGGATAATTATCTCAATTTGTTTAGGTAACTTGAGTTTTAATTGATTAAAAGTTTCCCCTATATACTCTAGTGTACTGAAGCTATATGAGAAAAAGAGTGTGTACCAACTTTGTGATGGTAAACAGTACCTTGTGAATTTTTTTAACTCCAAATTTCGTTGATAAATAAGTATTATAAATAAGTACGAGTGAGTTTATTTTCCATTATTGCGTAACACGTCAACAATTGTTGGCAAAAGTAATCAGCTTACAAATATTTAGTAGTCGAAGTTTTCACTCAAAGAAAAAAGTGTAATCAAAATTTGACATGTTTCTTTGTAAAGAAACAAAAGAATGAAACATTTAACTGCATAGGAAGCTAGTTACATGATGTATTTTAAGATACGTTACAACGACAACAACTATAACCAGTATAACCAGTATATCCAACGACAGCAAAAACTATTGTTAGTGATGAGCCAAAATATGATTTGCTCATAAAAGACAAAAATTATCAGTCAGTCAAACAGTCAACGTAGTTCAGAGTCATCTACTTGACTGGTCAGCCTCGGCTAGAAGGTCTTAGTCTCGGTCACTACTATCTTTAGTAAAAGCAAGTTTATTAAATTGGCTAAGGCAGATTCAACTATAATCCTTGGTCAGCTCGGTCGCATGCCTGAGTCAGGTCGGCACTTGTTCAATATGACCGAGAATGGTTAGAAATGAAGTCAGTCTTATAAGGACAGTTCGACATACTGCACCTCAACTCGGCAATGCTTTAGTCAAAGCAACCGGTTCTAGTCAATCTCAGCAAATAAAACGGATCACCAGTGTACACCTTCTAAAAGAAGCATATTCAGCTCAGCCTCGGAACAGCTTCGGCCTCAACTTCTTATTAGCACCGAGCTATAGCCTCAGTCTTTCTCTCATAAAGGTCGTTGCTCAGAGTATCCCAGATAAGATCGGAGAAGATATTATCAATTGCCGTCTGGGACCCACCAAGACAATTCTGCAAAGGCTTTTCAGGTGTCAAGCATCGCTTGGCTAAGTACAAAGTCATCATTGTTGGCCGACCTACAAGTCATAGGGTCAGCCACTGACGCAGCTGCAGTCACAGGCACTTGTCCCATAAGACTGCGTTTCTACAGCAGACAAGATAGCCATCTGACACAAGCAACAATCACGTCATCGGGCAGAGCACCGTTTTTCCTCAACCTTGTACATAAATATACCTCTTTCCAGACGGGGAAAGTGATCCAACTTGAGTCCACCTTCAGCTACAACTTTCGGAGCCTTTTTCTTCAAAGAAGAGAACACCATACTTCCAAAATAGGAAGATCGTGAGGGATCTTCCCAAAACATCATCTCGGTTGACCTCTAAGCAGCCTTATTCTCATAAAGATCTTAATCAGGTTCATTCCAAACCTATATTCCAGCATAAACTGCCTATTCAAACACCCATAACTGGCTTGAGCGTCGGAGAATTTTTCCAGGACAGCGCCCTGGGCCTCTAACGTTTCTCTTCCTTTTCAGGTTCCATTGACGGATTTAGACAGAAGATTAACGACATACAACAAAGATCATCTCTGATCCACCTGGTGAGAATTTTCGGACTCATCAGTTAGGGTTTAGGAAGATTAAGAGGCAGACAAACAATATCTATATTCCAAGGGATAGAGAGTTTGATTCTAATGAGGGGCATTATATGTAGTTTAAGATACGTTGCATTTATCATAATAATCGTACTGTATCATGAAAACGCGATAACATACAGTTAGTTAGTGAAATATTCGTGTAAAAAAAGCACATCAAGCAAATAAATTAACTATTAGTGGCTACAGGCAGATTTACTAAATAAAGTAATGAGAAAATTTGCTTTTAGTATCCACTAAATAACAAATACTCAGTCAGCCACCATTAGTTTTAACTGTCAATTCTATGTCGGCCTCCCGCTAATTTGATCGCTTCCTGAAACCGACGGTTTTAAGATCCTTTAATCCGTCATTCTACCTAATTAAATTCTTCCATATGGGGTATAAATGTTTATTCATTTATGATTACCGATATAAGTTAAGGCATTTGAGGTATCAGATATTTTATATAATCGGTTCACCTACAATAATATTATACACGACACTCAGTTATAACAACGGTTTCTAGAATTGCATTAGAATGATTAATATGAAACGTACGACTAACACTCAAGTCCTTCCCCAAGGTCAACTATATGTATAAATCATTTTTCTTACGCTTTATTTATATATGTATGTGTTTTTATGTTTTTTTATTTTTTTTGGTCGTAGCCTAAATTCTATTGTCTCTTAATATATAATGCATAATAGGCACTTCTAGAATATGCACCTTTCAAAGCTATCATATCATCTCAACAATAATTCAGGCTTAAATACCTAAATCCTCACTTTACCTAAATTTTCACTTAAATCTTATATACTCTACATATTAGCTACATGAATCAACTGTCACAACTGTGTTCTATCACTGATCATATGCTCTCCAATTGTCATATTAGAAGTATTTTTTCTTATTGTCTCTCTCCATGTATTCTTTGCACTCCCTCTCTCATGTTTAACATGCACTTCATTCATTACTCGCACTGTGTAAAAGGTGCATCTCCAGGACGCCTTTACACTTGTCCATGCCATTTTAACCTTGACTTTCTTAACATTTTCATTTATGCTACTCGCATTCTTTATTCATGTCTATAATTGATTGTCTAACATTCAGTCCTGTATGGCTCTACGAGTCTTATTGCCGTCCTATGAAACTTTCCTTTAAGTTTTCGAGGTAATTTTCTATCACAAAGAAGACCTGACTCACTTCTCTACTTTAGCCACCCTACCTGTATCCATTGATTCACATTCTTGTCAATCCCCTTGTCTTTTTGTAAAATAGATCCTAAATGCCTAAAACCCTTATTCAAGCGAATCCCTAAGTCTCCTAGTCTCACACAAGGTTCTAAGATCGCCTTAGCATTGACTCTTTCATTAGTCTTATTCACCAACACATTGTCATCTGCAAATAACATGCTATGCGGAACTCTCTCTCTCTCTCTCCTGAATGTGTCGATTAAGTTCATCTATTACTAAAGCAAATAATTATGGACTTCATGCAAATTTTTGGTGTAAATCCAATGTGATAGAAAACTATGGGTTTAGCCCTCCTGAAGTTCTTACGTTTATCATCATGTTCTCATGCATGTCTTTACTAACTTCTATATATGATAATATAACACATTTCTTTTTAATCACTCTCCACAAGATCTTTCGTTGAACTTTATCATATATTTTTTCCAAATCAATCTTCTCTATCAATCTATTAGTATAGCCTCAATTGTTTACATTTCCAGCATAAATTCAAATTAATTTTCAGATATAATAGTTTCTTTGTAAATTCCAAAAAGCAACATAAAAACCAAAACCAGAGGGAGGAAAAAAAACAAAAACCGAAAGACAAAATCGATAGAGCTAAAAACGAGATCGAGGTGTGGGACAGTGGGAGTTGCCTGGGTTCTTGGTCCTTTCTGTGGGAGAGTCGCGAACATGGTCCCCCCTCCCCATGCCCTCTCCCCTCTCACCCTTACCAAACGGAAAAAAGGATAAAGGAAAAAAAAGAGAAAGAGAGAGAGAGAGAAAGGAAGAAGATCGTTTGGGACATCAGCCGTCCATCATGTCACCATCCTGTCGCCAACGAACTGCTTCAAGTCTTGATTCAAGTGGACAAGTAAAAGGGGTTTCTTTTAATTTTTTTTTTTTGAAATGGTTTCTTTTAATTGGGATGATGCCTTTAGGGGATGGTTTCGTCTATTAAAATCAATAAAATATAATGTTAGGTGAGTTATAATTTATTAGACGATCCGAATTAAAAGATAATTTAGATATTTTAAGAAAGAATTTTTTTTGAAGTCTATGGCGATAGTTCAAATGAACCGAATCATAAACGAATAATTCGGGTTCGATTCGTTTATGGTTCGATTCGAATTCGATTATAGCATATTCGAATACGAATTCGAATCATATTTTGAGTTCGAAATGTTTCACGAACCGAATTCGAACTAGCGGGTATTCGGTTCGAAGATTCGATAAAGCTTCGATCAATTAAACTATTCAAAGGCTCGATTCGTGATTCGGTTCGACTCGACTTATTCATCTGATGTTACAATTCATTGCTGTGTATTTGGAACTTCATGACTATCAATTTCTATTCTTTTCCAGTATTCCTTTCTCTTTTTGTTGTTGTTACTATTAGACTAAAGATCCTTTTTGCTTTTCCTTCTCCATTTCCGAAGGCAAAGCAAGGAAACACACGGGCTGCTATTATTAGGTGGATATGGTAAGTGGTAATATTGGGAACTTCAGTGACGTGTTTATATTGGGAAAAATACAGTTGTCATTTGATTCTCACGTAAATTGGTAATATTGTTATTTACGAATCGAATTCGAGCTCACGAATCGAATTCGAGCTCGCGAATCAATCTAAGTTTGCGAATCGAATAACTATAACGAATAATTAATCGAGCTTCGAACCGAACCTAAATTTATCGAATTCGAATACGAGCTGAATTTTAGGTTCGTCACGAATTCGAACTCGAATTCGAACCTCGAACAATATTTTCGAATCGAACCTATATTATATAGTATTCGCTAAGATTCGATTCGTTTGCACCCCTACAGGCCGACCACCCCTACCCTGCGATATGGTTCGACTCGAATCAGTTACAATTTGAATGATATAAATTTGAATAGATATAAATTGTGTATCCTCATCTGGTATGCGACAGAGCAAAAGGCAGTTTTGATAAAGTACTTACTAGACCAAGTTATGATTGAATTTGAATAATGATGTATCAAATTCTCAAACTACATAACATTTTCATGTCTGAAATTAATACTCCTCTAGAATCTTAGAGAACATATCTAAGATTCTGAATGTTTCATAATCAGTATTGTTGCCATGTCTCTCATATTCTCCAGATTCTAGTGGTAGCTTTTGACGTCGTTGAGATATATTAGGTATTATTGTTGTCGTAAGATTCTGCTTGAACAATACCATAAAAGAATACGAACACAATAATAAATGAATGACTATTTTGTGGGTTATCGAAATGTTCCATAAAATAAAATAGAGTCTTTCTCTGAAAATAGGAAGAATAAAAATAATAAAAAATATATGAGCAACACCCAACAAATTATCTATTATAAAAGTGAAAAAATAAAATGAAATTCTTCAACCAAAATAGTAGAACTCTCGTCTACTTGTCTATTTTCCACTCCGTTTGGGCATTTTTCTCCAACAACTCTGTTGATTCTTCTCTTTGTTTCAAAAGGGAAGACTCTTGTAGATATAGAGTGGGGGATTTTATTAGAATTAAGCTTTCTATCTTTTGAAATGAATGTATTATTTATCTGTCCTTCATTTTTTCAGATTTTAACGATAATTTTTATTATTGTTGGATATATAAAATATGATGGTTGTTATTGTTGTTGTTTCAAAAGAGAAGACCCAGCAACTCAATGTATGCAAAACATATCATTGTTATTTAACAAAAGTCAATAAACAACAACAACAACAATCATCCCCATTATATCACAACGACAGCAAAAGCTATCGCTAGGGTCTGGAGAGAGTAAGAGGCATGTAAACAATACCTCTATCCCAAGGGATAGAGAGTTTGCTTCCAGTGAGACTCCCGGCTCTATATACATCTGCATAGATAGTACGATACTAAGAACATGTACTAGTGAATGAATTTTATTAAATATAAATGAAAAGCTTCCGATATTAAAATAGTCAACAGTGGATATGCACGAATAGTTGAAAGACAAAGATCACAACAATAAAGTGCAAGTCAACCTAAAATGTAAAAATTATCTAATCCTCTAAGTATACTCTAAGATGCCCCTATATCTTGTCTACCCCTCCTTAACCCTAAACCTCTGCCTCCATGAACTCCTATCCTGGACCATGTCCTCAGTGAGGTGCAACTCTAGTAAATCATGTCTAATCTGCTCATTCCACGTCAGTTTGAGCCTGCCTTTACTCCGCTTTCCTTTTACAATGAGGCTTTCAATTGCTCTGACAGACGCTGTTGTCTGTTTCCTCTTGACATGCCTAAACTATTTTAGTCTTTCCTCTCTTATCTTATTTATTATACGAGCCACCCTAACCTTTCTCTGTATACCTCATTTCTTATCCTGTCTAGCCATGTATGCCGACACATCTACCTCAGCATCCTCATCTCTGCCACTTCCATCTTCTGCGACAGTGTCCTCTTGATGGCCCAACACTCTGTTCCATATAACATTGCTGGTCGCACTGCCACCCTATAAAATTTTTTCTTTAATTTAGTTGGAAAATTCTTGTCACACAGCACCCCTGAGGCCGCCCTCCACCTACACCAACCTGCCTGGACTCGGTGTGATACATCACTCTCTATGTCTCCATCTTGCTGTACAAATGATC
The DNA here is from genome assembly GCA_036186865.1 of Eustoma russellianum. Classification (NCBI taxonomy): domain Eukaryota; kingdom Viridiplantae; phylum Streptophyta; class Magnoliopsida; order Gentianales; family Gentianaceae; genus Eustoma; species Eustoma russellianum. The sequence continues at coordinate 2,099,218 of AP025044.1, forward strand.
CTAGATAATTGAACTTACTTACCTTTGAGACCACTTGATCCTTGATGTTGAGTGGGCTAATTTAACAAAAAGTCAATAGTTCATTCAAAAGAAGAAACGGTCAATAGCAACGTAACAAAAGTCAATAACCGTTTCTACTTCTACAGCCACCAAGTCCACTTATTGTGATCAATCTACCTATTAAATACATGCATCCATCATTGTTGCATTAAATATTTTATTCCCTTTTTTGTGTCTAATTTTATGTAGAAGTAAAACTATGTCGTGTTTGTATGTTTACATTTGCCATACTGGTTGAATAAAAGAAAAAAAATCATACACTACAAAACGACATAATTTTCACTTGTGCATATGATTGTATATCAAAAATTAGACCAAAAATTTTATCCGCATCAATACAAACTTGTCGGCCAACGCGTTTCACTAATGTATCTTGTTTAATTAAAAAAAATATACACATAGACATGTTTACTAATCAATTTGTTGATCATTATTGTACATTGATCGCGTTGCGGATCGCATTGTTTAGTATCCCATCACCAACTAGGTGGGATCACCTCACCTCTTTATCTCTTATTTCATTTTCAATCGCCTGTCACGTGGCAGTAGAGGAAAGAAATTGATGAGGCTAAATGATGAGTGACCAACAAAGAATGTATAAGGAGTGATACAAAACACGTAGCGAGAGGTAGAAAATAAGGTGAAGGAGAAAAGGGTGAGGTAATCCCACCACATCAAATAAGGCGGAAATGTACATCTCAAATACCTCTTTATGTACGTGTCAATCACCATATGAATCTCCAATTGACAATGAAATCATCATCATCACACGAAATATTCAGAAGGAAGCTGAGAAATGCATACCAAACTTATGTACAAACCGACTGCAAAGCATGGTTGTCAATTTATCGGCTCCATGCTCACGTGGTAGATTACACTACAAAAATTTGTCGATTCGATTCTTGATAACAATAGTGTAGGTATTAGAGTCATGGCATCAACTTTTTATATTGGAGCAGACTTTGGTTTAACACCTTATAGATATTAAGTAAAGATCTCCTTCTAGTCTTTGGGCTTTCTGATTTGCATCCTATATCGAAATTAGAATATGATCTTTTGTGCTACAAATTTGTTAATTTGTCCCATATGTTACCGTTTTATAAGAGTAGGGAACTAATTCTCAAAAGGCAAGAAAAAGAATATAAACTTCAGTTATAGAAGATGAGATTGAGAAATCATGTTGAATTTTCACAAGGACAATCATAAAGGCTACCTAGTGGGCGCCAACCACAAGGACAATCGTGCTATATCATTAATGTTGGCTATGCAAACCTAAATAAATATAGGATTCCATAAAATGAAGTACTATCAATATTGAAGTTGATCATGCCAACCACATGGAATGAGTGACGATGGTTCCTGATTTGATTGGTTCAATGATGACGAGCAAAGTAATTAATGACGGAAAGGGAATTGTTGGGCTCATGGTTTTTAGGACTCATCTTTAAATCTTTTGGATCAATGTTACAATCCGAAAATCAACTAAATTATGTATTGGTTACTTAAATATCTATTGTTGCACCAAATCATAGTGCTCTTCTACTAATTAAAGAAAAGGCCGATCACCGGGTAAGCCATGCAAGAAAAAATAAGCTTATTGGTAGCAAGAAGAACAAGTGTCAAGTACAAGGACACATACAACAATAATAAACATACTCAGTATATCTTAGCTGTCAGCAACAGCAATATCTGTCGCTAGAGTGAGAGACAGGCAAACGATACCTCCATCCCAAAAGATAAAGAGTTTGCTTCCAGTGAGACCTTGAGCTTAATATGTACATGCAAATACAAGGACACATGTCACCTGTTATATTGTTTGAAGTAAACATGAGTAACTAATAGTGCAAAAACATATAGTCATATAGGCAATCCCGACAAACAAATAAGCCATTATTAGTTTTTTAAGTGATACACTCTCATACCTATGACATAAATTTGGTTAGTGATTAACATCACATAAATTTTCTCTTTCCAAGGGGAAATCGTAAAATTGTTTTCACTGTCTCACTTATCATGAATGCTAATATACAAAAACAATGGTCTAAGGAGGGTGAGAGGTAGACAGACAATACCGTAATCTCAAATAATAAAGAGTTTGCTTCTAGTGAAACGTCCAACTCTATATATACCTGCATAAATTACACTAATAGGAATATAGTGTGCTGATGTGCTGGTAAATGAATTTAATAAATACAAATAGAAAGTTTTCGATATTAAATGAATGCTACTATCCTTAAACAAACAAAGCGGTCCCCTAATCCCCCTTTAATTCCATAGTTTTTTAATTTAAAAGTCGAACCCAGCATGCACGCTTTCGCTTTCTTTAGCACCAAAGTGCATATATGAAACTTTTGCATTGAAGTTACACTATGAAAAAGTCGTTGTTCAGGTACCTGTGGTCCTTGCGGCTGCGGAAAATGGTGTTATGACATATAAAAAAGTACTTTTACCAGAATATTTCCATTTAATTATTCACTTTTTACATTATTTTGAGTTATACAAGTTGGAAAGTCTTGACACATATGAATCAATAATTCATTCACCGCCCAAGTTGGAGTTAGTACAAGCAAATAAGTGTTCCTTTTTGTGATCGAGGTACTTAAGCTAAAACATAGGGAGTGCTTGTACATTAAAAGAACTTAAAGCAAGTATAAGGTGATGATGTCGAATTTATCACCAGTGTAAAAGTCGAAATATCCGAAATTCAGGCCGCTACTCCTCCGTCAGTTGTTCTCTTAGGAAGCCTGAGAAAAGAAAGAAAGCGTTAGGGGTCCCAGGGCACTGCCTCGGGAGAACCCTCCAACGCTCAAGTCAGTTGGTGGCATTTTAGCATGAAGCTTATATTAGAATGGTTTGTATGAAACCTGTTTAAGGTCGGCCAGAGTGTATTAGCCGAGCTGAGATGGAAAGTGGTGGGTCTTTTCTGAATTGTTGTGGCTTTTAAGACTTCAAAAAGCTTGGCCTTCTTTCTGTTGAGGAGGCCCTTTTATACTTTGTGAAGCTAGATGCTGCGTGTCTCAGGTGGATAAAATGAAGACATCTGGCCATCTTGCATGGCAGCCGTGCAGCTGCTAAAGATTGCTGTGCTGGCAACTTCCCTCCGTATGATTGACATCTGGAGAGAGGAGATTGCATGAAGGCCACGTAGCAAACAGCTCTATGACTATTGTAGTCTGGCCGATGTCATTAGTCAGAGTCCCGCAGCTGTAATAAACTGTTGAGTGCTCAGGAACCGGGTGCTGCCCGAGCTAGATGTATAACCGACATCCTCTAGATGTCCGAGATGGCCACTTGGTTATCCGAGATGACTGGTAATGGGAGGTCGTTATGCCGAGATGAAAGTGACCAGCTCCATAGAACATTGGAAAGCCTGTCGTATCGCTCGTTGTTGGCACCATAAACGGTGGCCCGAGATCAGTGGACAAATCGGATCCAAGACCGAGCACAACTCATTGACCGAGATGGGATTATAACCCGAGTCGGGGATGTGGGCCGAGATGTGACCCTTAGGCCGAGATGAGATTTTTTGCCCCCAGAGGGTGCTGGGACCTTATGATTAAGATGGCCGAGGGGCCCGACAGGCAAAAATGGCTGTGGGGCCCTGTAGCTGAGATGGACTGTTTGTCCGCCTGTGATCTGGTCAACCTCCGGGCCGACCCGCCATACTTGACCATTTTTATGCCTCATTCCAACGTTGACCGTTATTGACTAACGAGGGGTACTTTTTGGCTCATCACTTGCCCCCCAGATTAGGCTGGCCGAGCTGATCTGAGAGGGCAGGCTAATCTGTTCAGATCTTTCTCGAGTTGCCTTCCAAAATGATGACGTGTCAAGATCTAACTAGACTGCTTAACGTATTTATTAGGAGCACAATGTACGATGTGCTAATGATAGCTTTTGGCCGAACTGATCAGTTGTCTCTGACCTGATTCATTCAGTGCGCTACCTGTTCTGGCACGCGTCCAATTCTGATTGGCTCAGTCTGCACATTTACTGTTTGCGCAGAGCACGAAACGTTATCTGCGCAGCTTTTGGGGCTCCGCCGTTTCACAAATCGAGGGCCATTTATTCCTGACGACTCTTGGGCTGCCGAGGTGATGCCCTATAAATAGGTCTTCCTCAGATCATTTCTTCTCTTTATTTGCTTTCGCTTTCTTACTCCGGCAATTTAGCTTCTTCTCCGGCGAGCTCTTCTAATTCCGGTGCCTTTCAGCTTTTTCCAGCCTTTGCTCCCTCTTCGTTCAGTCGTCTTCATCCTTCAATCTCTGTAAGTCTTCCTTCTATCTTCATAATGTCTTCTTCTTCCCATGACTCAGAGAACCTTTCTGAGGGAGGTTCTTACGCCGCCGGAGGCGGAGAGGCCGCTGCTTCTCCGTCATTATCTGGCGGTTCTGCTTTTGCCGATGATCTTTCCATCGGCAATTTGCTTCCAACCTCCGGGGGCTCTGCTCAATTCAGCAGAGCTCTAACTGTAATCGATTCCTCGCCGGAGCAAGTGAGGGTTGCCCCTGCTCCGGCGTCTATAAATCCTCCAGCCCCGATGAGGGATCCTTCTCAATTTTCTGGAGTCATTGAGAGAGGTCGGCCTTCTCCTACTGTTCAAGAAACTTCTACTTCTCTTTCCGAGGCCGACCTGGATAGGATTTGTAAATATTACAAGGTTGATAAGAACCGTTTCGGTCCAGTTTTACCTCTGCCGGGCCAGACTGCCTATGATCCTCCCAGGGATTATGAAGCAGTCTATGAAGACTACTTCAAGTCTGAATTCAACCTTCCTGTCCCTGAACCCCTTCTTCGCATCTTGCGGGCTTATGGGCTCAGGCTCCCGCAAATTCAGTCAAATGGCCTTAAACTCATTCTTTGTTACATTCTTTTCTTGAGAATTGCTGAACTCCCTTTCAATACTAGTATTTTCCGAGCACTTTTTGCATGTCGGACTTCGCAAAGCTGGTATTACTTCAGCAAGCGAACGTCTGGCACTGATTTCTCTTTTGCCACCAACATCCCTACCTCCAATAAGAAGTGGAAGGGAAAATTCTTTTATGTCAAAAGATCCGAGCTGCCGAGCAGAAGTATCTGGAAGGCTGGCAAGGCTGATAACACGAGGCCGAGCCGAGATCACTGCAATGAAGCAGACAGACTTCGAGCCCTTCCTATAGTCATTGACTGGCAGAAGGTGGACTCGGAGATCTGGTTAGCAGCCGACCTGGAGCATTCGGCTGCTGGCAACCTATATTTGCCACTCTCCCCAGACCAGCTAACCATTGTCCGAGGTGGATATTGTTCTTTTTCTTTCCTGCTATTTTTCTCTTCCTTCAGTACTTAACTATTCAATTCTGAATGCAGGTGCAATGGCGGCCCTTCTACCCGCCTGGACATGATGGCTGAGACTCAAGCCAGAAAAAGGCTTAGGAGAGAAAGGAGGTTAGCCGCACTTGGCTCTGGGGGAGCTTCCACTTCAACGGTGCCCCCAGTTTCGAGTGTTGCCCCTGCTGAGCCCGAGCTGGCGGAGCCTGAGCCCGGTAAACCTTTCCTTCGTATGTAAAAATTTTTCAAATGTTTGAAACTTGGGTTCTGACTCATTTTTGTTTCTGCGCAGCTCTGCCCATCACAATTGTTGACGATGAGCCTGAGGTTGAGATCCAGCCCCGGGCTCCAACTGAATCTGAGACTCCAGCTGACGCTGGTGAGAGTTCTAGCCTTCGCCCCCGGAAGAGGCAGCGGGGTGAAGGCTCTAGCAGGCATGATCCAGAGTCATCTCAACCCCTGGAGATGTTCACTGCTGACCCAGTTGAGGAAATCTTGCCTCAACCAGGTAATGTTCAAGACCCAATCTTGATTGGGTTTTCTGAGGGGGATTCTGCTGAGAATCCTGCTGTGGCCGAAAGGCTTAATAGAGCAGCAATCCTGCCTCGGGATCTTCAGAGGTTCAGGGCAACCGACTTCGCGGCCCTGACTAATGCTTATATGTCCAACCTTGCTCTAGTAAGCAAATCTCCTGTTGTGTACTTTACTTATTTTGTTAGTGAACTCCTTTTTAATGCTATCTTTTTGAATAGATCCGAGGCCAGGGGATGGAACTGGTTACTCGTAGCAGGGACTTTCTTGGGGAGCTGGCAACTTCAAGAGAGCAATTTGAAGTATCAGAGAAGAAAAGAGCCGAGCTGACCCAGAGAGTTGCTGATTTGGAAACGGGAACCGCCCATATCCAGAAGAAGGCTGAAGATGCTGAGGCGAGGTTGGCCACCTCCAACTCTAAGGTGGATGAGTTGGAGAATAAGGTGGCTGCCCTTGAGCTGACCTCCACTCAATCTCTCAATGAGGTTGAGTATTTGAAGAAGCAGAATGCTGAGTTGACACAGAAGAGCCAAGACGACACAGAGATGATCAACCTTCTGCGCGAAAAATTGATGGAGGCTGAGATCAGGACCATTCAAGATTTCAGAAAGTCCAAATTCTTCGAAGAAAATATGATCCATCTGCAAGGCTCAGCTATGGAGGCCGGTCAGATGAAAGTCATTGATGTTTGCTCTGCTGTCTATCCCGATCTGAACAAAAGTGATCCCCGCCTAGCTGAACTGTATAACCCTCTTGCTGCCCAAGACTTTGAAGAAATGTTCCAAAAGTTTGTGGATGGAGCTAACTTGAGGGACGAAGATCAGGACGATTAGGCTTAGGATTTCTTTTGTTTATCTTTATCGGGGCAAACATCATCTTGTAATTCAGCTCTTCATCTATGAAAGTCTCTTTTTGGCTTAATTGATTCTTTTGTCCTCAGCACTTTTGTTATTACTACTAACTTTCCATGTCAGTCTTAGTAAATTTGACCAACTCTATTGAAAATAAACTAACTTTACGTCGGAGTGAATCCATTGCTAGGCCGAGTTAACTCTTCAAATTTATTGTCTCCAAGTTCTTACATCGGCTCTGATTGACCTGATCAGTTTTAACACAATAAGGCAAGCAACTTTTAAATGTAAGATGAACCTGGAACGTTGCCGAGCTGAACCAAGAATCGATCAAGTGAAACTTGCGCAGCCTTTGTCGAGATCCAATATGGATGATACTTGGGAATAAATTGTTTGTTGCCAAGCCTACTCTGTGTACGTTCGCTGAGGTGAGTTGCTGGGAAATTTGCCCTCGTTAATCTTACTTCGCCTATTCAAACTTGCTGATCTCATACATGTTCATCCTTTTCTGGGCCCCCACCTCGGTTTGATCGAGTTTTTCATTTTGCCTTTTAATAAGCTCTGACATTGAACTTGCTGAAGTCTTGTTCTTCCCTGTAACGGGCTTTTTACCCCAGACCTGCCGAGGTGCAACTTCAACCCTCTGACGGGCTTTTGCCTGACTCTGCCGAGTTAAATAAGAGGACCCTGTGCTACCTTGGCCGAGATCCCATTTGGAGGGATAATTTTCTGAGCATATCCACTGAATGCTTAGCCGAGGTGGAATATAGAGGCATCAATACTATCCCCTAACCTCATCCAGATTTGCCAAGACCATACAAGTCTCTTATTCAGTGGGTTGCCGCCCCACGAAAGCTGAGGTCTTCCAATACCCTTTAGTGGGCATGTGCCTGGTACTGACCGAGGTCTTTTCCCACCCTTTAGCGGGCGCGTGCCTCGTACGTAGTGAGGTCTTTTGGGCACCCTATAGCGGGCGCGTGCCTCGTACGTGGCGAGGTCTTTGATAAGAAAACTTCTCAGTTCCACAGAGCTATCCACAACATTATAAGTTGGATTAGCAAGCTTTTTATTGCTGAGAAGCTTCATGCACCGATTGGTTAACTTTATCAAGAGCTGTACATGCCAATTATAAGGCCGAACTGGGGGTTTTCGGATGTATACGAAAATTAATCCCCACTTTGAGCTCAGTTATCGGCCAAGGCAGCCTAACTTGTTGTCTTTTCAACTCAGAGCTGCCGCTCGGATTGGCGTCCACCTCGGGGATCGTCTAAGTCGGCTCTACTGCGCAAGTTCAACCTCGGATCGTAAAACTGCTGCAGATGGCCGTGCTCAATTTGGCGAGCTATCTCTTTACCGAGTTGCCTACAATCTTCTGTATCATGCCCTATATCATGGTGATATAGGCAGTACAGTTGTGGATCCCTCTTATGGAGTGGCCCTGCAAGGGGCTTAGGTTCCTTTGCCAAACTCTTCTTCCTCATATAGGAGAGGATGTGAGCTTTTGAAGCCAACAGAGAGGTCCTTTCTCTGCCCTGGCCCCCCATCCGAACTTTGACAGATGCTCTTTCTCGCCGTGAAGCCTGGATATGTTTTCCCAAGCTGAAAGGCTGAGAAGAGGTTGAAGGGCACTGTATGGTCTAGTAATCAGACCTCCGTGGTGGGTATCCTGCTTCAGTTATAATCTCGGCTTGACATTCAGAATGATACCCTGGCCGAGATGGAGAATACTCCAGCTGCTGAATACTAGTACTGCTAGGAGAGGGTCCACTGATACCTTCTGTTAAGGCTTTCCCTCTTAGCTCCATAACAGCTTGAAATGCTGCCGGATTTTGAGCCACATAGTGTATAGCCCGCATATGTTCTTCAGTGAGGATGATAGGAGTTGAAAACTCTGACTCCTTGGAACATTGTGCAGTCAGAGAAGACTTTTGGTAGTCTTCTTCGCTCATCTTTCTCTCGATAGCTTCCAAGGTCAGCTAAGTGGAGTTGTTGGAGATGACTTGGATTGATATTTCGAAAGTAAATGAACCCGGAGGTTCAGGCCCTCCTTCTAGCGCCAATATGATGATGTCGGATTTATCACCAGTGTAAAAGTCGAAATATCCGAAGTTCAGGCCGCTACTCCTCCGTCAGTTGTTCTCTTAGGAAGCCTGAGAAAAGAAAGAAAGCGTTAGGGGTCCCAGGGCACTGCCCCGGGAGAACCCTCCAACGCTCAAGTCAGTTGGTGGCATTTTAGCATGAAGCTTATATTAGAATGGTTTGTATGAAACCTGTTTAAGGTCGGCCAGAGTGTATTAGCCGAGCTGAGATGGAAAGTGGTGGGTCTTTTCTGAATTGTTGTGGCTTTTTAAGACTTCAAAAAGCTTGGCCTTCTTTCTGTTGAGGATGCCCTTTTATACTTTGTGAAGCTAGATGCTGCGTGTCTCAGGTGGATAAAATGAAGACATCTGGCCATCTTGCATGGCAGCCGTGCAGCTGCTAAAGATTGCTGTGCTGGCAACTTCCCTCCGTATGATTGACATCTGGAGAGAGGAGATTGCATGAAGGCCACGTAGCAAACAGCTCTATGACTATTGTAGTCTGGCCGAGGTCATTAGTCAGAGTCCCGCGGCTGTAATAAACTGTTGAGTGCTCAGGAACCGGGTGCTGCCCGAGCTAGATGTATAACCGACATCCTCTAGATGTCCGAGATGGCCACTTGGTTATCCGAGATGACTGGTAATGGGAGGTCGTTATGCCGAGATGAAAGTGACCAGCTCCATAGAACATTGGAAAGCCTGTCGTATCGCTCGTTGTTGGCACCATAAACGGTGGCCCGAGATCAGTGGACAAATCGGATCCAAGGCCGAGCATAACTCATTGACCGAGATGAGATTATAACCCGAGTCGGGGATGTGGGCCGAGATGTGACCCTTAGGCCGAGATGAGATTTTTTGCCCCCAGAGGGTGCTGGGACCTTATGATTAAGATGGCCGAGGGGCCCGACAGGCAAAAATGGTTGTGGGGCCCTGTAGCTGAGATGAACTGTTTGTCCGCCTGTGATCTGGTCAACCTCCGGGCCGACCCGCCATACTTGGCCATTTTTACGCCTCATTCCAACGTTGACCGTTATTGACTAAAGAGGGGTACTTTTTGGCTCATCATAAGGGAACTTAGATGGAGTTTGCAGTCATTGGTATGGTATCTTTTAGTGTACTATATTTATCATTTTATTTATAATCTCAATTCAATACATATAACACGATTACTTTAAACCGGTCAGAATATGATATACCAATGGATTAAAAGATCTTTCTTTGTTTTGGCATGTTGTCTCCTAATCCACTATATGTCTCATTTTCTAACATGTTTATTACATGCATGACACATGTTTTTGGTTCACCTCAACTTGATACGTATGCAAGGATCACATGCATTAAACTTGTTAGAAACACGTTTCTGATGAACTAGGTTTCCGTGTTTGCGTATGGTCTGAAGAGAAGAATGATCGCTTCGCAATCTGATGTACAGAGTCTTACCGTACATTTTGTGCAATAAGCTGTTTCTACGGATCGAATCCGTAACGAGTCTTCCTCTGGTCAAAAAACAAATCCACTGTATTAAGCCGCGAACCAAGTACAAGACCCAGAAAACTGATTATGTTGTTTGTTGGGCCTTTGTATAAACAGAATTGTTTTTGTGTTGTTCCTGGTCAAGTACCCATTACTAGTAAACCTGTGCAAAAAGATCCCATCTTCTTTTGGGCCGAAACGAAGACATAGTTGTTATCTTCTCCATGTCTTTATTTTAATCTCTAATTGCGTATATCTTTAGTCTGTTTTATTCACATGTGTTTATATAGGAAATATCGGTGGGAAATTTATTTACGGTCTACATTACAAGTACACTACCAAAAGAAAGACGACAACAACAACATTAATTCATTGCTTCAGAGACTCCCACTTATGACAGGGTATAGAAGAGCCAGATTTACACAACCATACCAATGTGTTAGAATACACAGAGGTTGTTTCCCGATGACCCATAATGAAAATTACGTCAAAACTGCGTCGATCAACTGCTATTTCATAATATAAGAAGCGCAGCCAATTTAGTGAGTTATTTTGCTGTACTCCATCGTATTCCAAAGTCAAAGAAGAGTGTGTCTTTGACTCCATTAGAAATGAAAAATATATATATACATATGTGTATATATATTAAATAAGCATGGGTTGAAGACTTGGTGGCCTTTGATCTGTTTCCATGCTTATGTAACATATATGAATAAGGCCGCATAGTTGTCCGGATGCAGATGCTTTACTCTTTGTCCATTTTCACACATCAATTCAACGGGGCGACAACCGAATACTTAATTACATGTGCAATAATCTTGGATCCTTTTAGCATACTACTACCTTAAAACTGTTTTAAGTAGGATTATATCATATATATATATATATATATATATATATATATATATATATATATATATATATATATATATATATATATATATATATCAATTTAAAGAAGATCAAACATGCATAAAATATATTTATTGAACATGTTAAAAGATGGCTCATCAGATGTATTAGGATATCTCATATGTAATGACATACTTATAGATCAGGAATGCTCAGTGATCTAACACATTTGAGACACATCCTCTATTTGTTTCTTTCAGTTCTACAAACCCTGTCTACGTATGTTATACACGCATGACCGTTTCTGGTACACTAGGCTCTTACGTTGCACAGGATCCGGAGAGGGATCGGAGCGATCTCATATACGCAACCTTACAATACATTTTGCACAAGAAACTGTTTTCGCGGTTCGAACTCGTGACGTCACAAAGCAATAAACTCACCAGTTGTTCTAAGGTCCGCACACATGTTATACACAGATGTCTTTTACTAAATCAGAACAACGTAACGTTGACTTGAAACCATGATTAAAACAAGAAATGACATCTATTGCGATGCTTATCCGGAATATGCTTATCCGAAATAGATATTTCGGTTGTAGCATTTTGGTTGTAACAAGGCATATATTTTGGTTGTAACAAATGCATAGTTGTCAAGATAATTAAGCTACTCTGTAGATAAGTTAGCTCTTATAGATAGAGTTTGTATCCAAGTATGATTCCTTGGTTGTAGTAGGTTTGTTAGTATTTTCCTTTGTATATGTGCATGATTGTACGTTGAGATCATTATCAGAAAATATTACGATACTTTTCTTCATGGTATCAGAGCAAGGAATTTAAAATTCCATCGCTTCTTTGTCGACTGAAGCCGTCCATTTTGTCTGCCTGGCTTGTCTGCTTCCAGGCCATTCCTTTCGTCATCTTTGTTTTTTTTGTTCTTGTTTTCGTATCCTTCATGGCGGAACAACAGGGTGCAGTGTCCCAGAACACTACAACCGATCCCAAGTCTCCATATTACTTACACCCCTCTGATCATCCTGGGTTGCTCTTTGTCACTCAGCCGTTAGGAGAAAACGGTGAAAATTATTTTGTTTGGCGCAAAGCTTTTGTTAATGCTTTGCGTTCCAAAAATAAAGCGGGTTTCGTGGATGGTACCATCAAACGTCCCGATGCTACATCTGAAAATTTCAATGCGTGGCAGCAATGCAACGCTCTAGTGCTGGCTTGGTTGTCCAACTCGTTAGCCAAAGAATTGCAAGGTGCTGCAGCTCACGCGGATACTGCGCGTGATGTGTGGACTGATTTGGAGGAGCGCTTCACGCAAGGGGCTGATGCACGAGTCTATGAGCTGCGACGTGCCATTAGCGCGCTGCGTCAGGATCGCAGTACAGTTTCCGTTTATTATGGTCGTCTCAAAGGTCTTTGGGGCGAGTTGCAGTCATTTGATGAGATTCCCATATGCTCTTGTGGACGTTGCACTTGCGGATTGTCCAAAGCAATGGAGAAGATACGCGAGAAGGAAATGGTGTTCGACTTCCTAATGGGTCTCGATGAGATGTTTAACACGGTACGTTCTCATATTCTAAGCATTGATCCTTTTCCCTCACTTGGACGTGCCTATGCCATTGTAGCACAGGAGGAAAAGCAACGTGTAGTTGCACAAAATTTGCTGCCGCAGTTTGAGGCGGCAGCATTGGCAGCGTGGAAGCCTGCTGACCGCGCATCCAAACCCAAGGGAAAGGGGGACCGGCCACGTTGTGAGCACTGTGGGAAAGTTGGACATCTGCGGGAGACTTGTTATGATCTGATAGGTTATCCGGCTGACTGGGGTGTTCATCGAAATAGGCGGGCGAAGGGTTCAGATCGCCAACCTTCGGCTTCGGCAGCATTGTCTGCTCCTTATTCTTCGGCAGCATTCGCTGCCTCATTTTCGGCAGGTCCAGCAGTGGATGCTGTGGCCTGCCCACCTGCGCCATCTTCGTTTGTAGGTCTTACCCTTGCTCAACAACGCCAGTTAGCTCAGTTCGTTGACCACTTAAATGGAGGTAATTTTGGTCCAACGCTTCCATTGGCCGACAAGCATGATTCGGGTATATTTTCTTTTACGTCCTCCTCTTGGCTCTTTGATAGTGGCGCAAATGCGCATATTGTTAATGATTTATCCCTTTTTACTACTGTCACTACCGAAAAGGTTGATGCTACGGTCCAGATACCCAACGGCGCACATGTGGCTGTGCGTGCGATAGGCACGGTACACCTTACTGATTCTTTGATCTTACATGGTGTTCTGGGTGTCCCGGAGTTTGCTTTCAATTTAATTTCTGTCAGCCGCTTACTACGTGATATGAGCTGCACTCTCACTTTTGGCCCGGATTTTTGTCTTGTGCAGGAAATTCCATCGAGGAGGCTGATTGGAGTGAGTAGGCAGCACGATGGTTTATATCAACTACTACATCCTTCGGCTCGTAGGAGTTTCGCAGCAATAAAGTGTAGTGACTCCATTTGGCACAATCGAATGGGTCATCTCCCTATTTCCAAATTTCGTTTTCTTCCTTCCATTGTTGTTTCTAATAATGATATTTTTTGTGATGCTTGTAATCGTGCAAAGCAAACACGTCTGCCATTTCCTCTAAGTAAAAGTACTACTGTCAAATCTTTTGATCTCATTCATTGTGATATTTGGGGGCCCTATAAAACATCCAGTTTGTCAGGCGCACGTTATTTTTTAACCATTGTTGATGACTACACTCGCACTACTTGGGTCTATTTAATGAAGTCTAAATCTGAGACTAGTCGCTATATGTTACATTTTTTGAAATGGGTTCATACGCAGTTTCATACTACAGTCAAATGTGTTCGCAGTGATAATGGTTTGGAATTTTCACATGCAACTTTGCTTACTTATTATCATGAAAATGGTATAGAATTCCAAACGTCTTGTGTTTACACTCCCCAGCAAAATGGGGTTGTTGAGCGTAAACATCGTCATATTTTAGAAGTTGCGCGTGCCCTTCGTTTTCATGCCAATTTGCCTCTTATGTTTTGGGGGGAATGTATTCTCACTGCGGTATATCTTATTAATCGTATGCCCATTGCTTCTCTTCAAAATAAAACACCATATGAACGTCTCATTGGGGTGGTACCTGTTTATTCCCATCTTCGAGTCTTTGGTTGTTTATGCTATGGTTATACTCACCACATTTCTCGCGACAAGTTTGCTCCGCGTTCGGCACCGGGTGTATTTCTTGGCTATCCTCCTTCTCAGAAAGGTTATAAAATTTACGACTTAACTAGTCACAAAATTTATGTTAGTCGTGATGTTTGCTTTCATGAGTCGATATTTCCGTTTGCTGTTCCTTCTTTGCATCGAATTGCTCCTAATTCAGGTGCTGAGCCTTCTTTTCCAGCTTGGGATACGGCTGTTGTGCCCCAGCTGTCTCCCGATGTCGCTGTCCCTCCAGTCGTTCCAGCGCATGTGCAGGTTGAGGAACAGGCAGGTCCAGCCGAACCCTCCTTGTCTTCGGCTGAGGCAATTCCAGCCTCAGCCGATTCCGACGTCGCTTGTCTTGAGCCTGCTTCCGGTTCTATTGCTCCGTTATCTTCTACGCGCAGTTTACGCTCCCGTCAGTTATCTCGCCGTCTTACAGATTTTGACGTTGCCTTACCTCCGTCTCTTGTACCATCGGCTGCTGACCCTGCTCCCTCGGCTAACTCCACGGTATTTCCTTTATCCAGTTATTTGTCATATGCCCGTTTATCGCGTTCTTATTATGGTTTTGTTACGGCCATCACTGCTGAGGATGAGCCGGTTACTTTTAGTCAGGCTGTTAAGCATGCACACTGGCGTGAGGCCATGCAGCGGGAGATCTCTGCCCTTGAAGCAAACCAGACTTGGTCAGTTGTTCCTTTACCTCCTGACAAACGTACTATTGATTCTAAATGGGTGTATAAAATTAAGTATAACCCGGATGGTACAATTGAGCGTTATAAGGCGCGTTTGGTTGCTCGTGGGTATACGCAAATTGAGGGTGTTGATTTTCATGAAACTTTCGCGCCGGTAGCTAAGTTAGTTACTGTCCGTGTTCTTTTATCTATTGCTGTGGTCCGGGGTTGGCATGTACATCAGTTGGATGTCAATAATGCGTTTTTGCATGGTGATCTTACAGAGGATGTTTATCTGCGTATTCCGCCTGGTTTTTCTCGTAAGGGGGAGCATAATGTTGTTTTTAAGTTGCGTAAATCTTTGTATGGTTTGCGCCAAGCCTCGCGAAATTGGTATGCGAAATTTACTGCTTCCATTACTGCACTTGGGTACAAGCAGTCTCACGCTGATGCATCATTATTTGTCTTATCTACTGGGTCTTCTTTTGTTGCTGTCTTAATTTATGTTGATGATGTTATTGTCACTGGTAATGATCTTCCTCGTATTACTGCCTTGAAAGCTTATCTACATCATCATTTCAAGATCAAGAATCTTGGCCCACTAAAATACTTCCTAGGCATTGAAGTTGCTCGCTCTACTTCTGGTATGGTTCTAAATCAACGAAAGTACGTTCTTGATATACTCAAAGAATGTGGGCTTCTTGGTTGTCGACCCACTAGCACACCCATGGATCAAAAATGTAATTTCTCAGAGTCCGATGTCTTGCTGGCCGATCCCACTTTTTATCGCCGTATAGTTGGGCGTTTACTTTATCTCACAGTAACGCGTCCTGATATTTGTTTTGCGGTTAATCTGCTTAGTCAGTTCATGCATGCACCACGCAAGTGTCATCTCGATGCGGTCTTCCATTTGGTTCGCTACCTCAAACGTGCTCCTGGTCAAGGCATTTTCCTTCCTACTGATTCTTTGCTATGTCTACGTGCTTACTGTGATGCGGATTGGGCTGGTTGTCCGGTTACTCGCCGGTCCACTACTGGTTACTTAATCTTTCTTGGTTCTGCTCCGATTTCTTGGCGTTCCAAAAAGCAGCCTGTTGTTTCTCGTTCATCTGCTGAGGCAGAATATCGTGCTATGGCTTATGCTACTAGTGAAATTGTTTGGTTACGTCGTCTTTTAACTGACTTAGGTGTTCCGGTTTCTGATCCTGTGGCTCTTCATTGTGATAATCAAGCTGCTTTGCATATTGTTGCCAATCCGGTTTTCCACGAGCGCACCAAACATATTGAAATTGATTGTCATTTTGTTCGTCAGCATTTTTCGGCTGGTTCCATTTTACCAACAAAAATTTCGGGTTCCTTACAGTTGGCGGATGGCTTGACTAAAGCGTTGGGTCCAGCAAATTTCACCCAGTTTTTGCACAAGTTGGGCATTGTAAATATTCATGCTCCAACTTGAGGGGGAGTATTGCGATGCTTATCCGGAATATGCTTATCCGAAATAGATATTTCGGTTGTAGCATTTTGGTTGTAACAAGGCATATATTTTGGTTGTAACAAATGCATAGTTGTCAAGATAATTAAGCTACTCTGTAGATAAGTTAGCTCTTATAGATAGAGTTTGTATCCAAGTATGATTCCTTGGTTGTAGTAGGTTTGTTAGTATTTTCCTTTGTATATGTGCATGATTGTACGTTGAGATCATTATCAGAAAATATTACGATACTTTTCTTCAACATCCATTTTGAAAAAGTATACGAGTAAAGTTGAAACGACAATGTCCAGTATGTTTTATTCATTTGGCTCAGGTTATTTTGCACATTAAAAACTAGAAAGTCTCTTAAAAAAATTGAAAACAACTTACAAAATGGCCAAGTATTTTATGGGATAGGATCACCTCACCGTAAAAGAATGCGGTGACGCGTGACCGCACGACACGTGGCATCAAAGGGGTGGTGAGGCTAGATGAGGGTGACCACACGACACGTGGCAACAAGAAATGGTGAGGGGGTGAGTAAAATTGAACTAGAGAGATCTCAACCTGTATTTTCTTCCTTAATTGGATTTGATACCGTTCAACGATTGCGTTCACACTGAATTGTAGCTTTCCTGACTTTCTTTCTTTCTTTCTTTCTTTCTTTTTTTCTTTCTTTTCACTAAATTCATGTTTACTGGCAAGACACTTGTCCCGCTAACAGCCACCAGGTTAATACTCTAATAGTTGGTATTTATTCATTTAATTAATAAAATAGAAAATGGTAAGTTAGTTTTACTAAACTTCTGATTGCAAATTCATGAAGAATTTTTAAGTATTGATTTGAAAAAGGTTTTGTATATCCAACAGTTAAATTGTATATGGTTTTGATATTTTATAATATGGACGATAATACCAGTATAAATATTTAATCAGTACTTTTATGATGCTACATGAGTAACTTTTTGGTATCATAATAGTTACTCCATAATCAATATAAGTTTGACATACAAAAAGGAAATCAAACATGTAATTTTCGTTACATGACATTGATAATTATAAATAAACAACGCATATGGACAAAATACCCGCATGGATATAGTTCAATAGTAAAATAAAAAAAATAACACGGTGCCTTCATTGCTTAGGCACCGTCGTAATTGTGTTTAAATTCTAAAAATATTTTATATCACATATTTCAATAAAAACTCAATTTTTCTCTCGTACTTCAATAACTTTCTCATACTTTACACCTTATCGAAACAATAACTTTTGCATCAAATAGTGATACTATTTGACAAAACTGATTAGCCATATTAAGAATCTCACTTCAAGGATATAAATGAATAATACATTAATATTTTATGTTATTTATATTGATGATATAATATATTAGTTTCATTGAGTCACAACAAATCCAAAAACTATTACAAGAGCAACTTAGACGTCACCATTATAATGTGGTTCCAAACAGTATCTTAGTATAATTGATACGAGCATAGTAGATTGCATTTAATGATTTGGCCTATTGATTTTTATGCCTTTATCCCTTCTAGATAAAGGTAAATGATCCATGGTATAGTCTATTTAATACTTGGGTTGACATTTGCTTCAAGATGTGAAGAGTTCGATTCGAGGGACACGAAAGTGAGGGTGTTTCTCTGCTAGGCCGAATGTTTGGTTTGCGGGGACACTTTGTGAGGGTCACTGCGTACGATTTTACGTAATCTAAAAGGCTGTTGTGTTTCTTATTTGCATCATTGCTTGGTTTGCGGAGACATCTTGTATTTGTCACCACGTACGATCTCACGCAATCTAAAAGACTGCTGAGTTTCTTATTTGCATCCTTCACACATGTTCATTAATGGGGTAAGGGATTACAACTTTTGCTCCAAAACAAAGATAAATGAAAAAAAATTACCCCGTCGAGAAAGATAAATGAAAAAAAATTACCCCGTCGGAACCACATGTCTGATAATGATTGACTTCTTGTAACGTCTTCTATCTGACAATATCTAACCAATAGGGTGCTATTTACAGACCAGTAGCTGCCGTTCCACCACTTTCTATTAATTTCATTCCATAAATTTCCCAAAATATTCCTCCAGGATTTCTGCACTCACGGAACTCTCTCAAAAGCTTCTTTCCTTTCTCTACGGTCGATATACGAAGAAGATAAATTTCTCGTCAAACATGTCAGGAAAGTCTTTCAAGTATATTATCCTCGGCGGCGGCGTCTCTGCTGTGAGTTCATGTTTCATTTTGAAGCTTTTGCAGGCCTTTGTTGTTATCTTAGTTTTTAATTCTGTTTTTCACCTGCGCGTTTGAACAATTTGTAATGATCATTTAGTTGATCTTTTGATTTTGGTGTAGATTTGATTTTGCAATGCTTTTGAGAAAATTTGTTGTGCCATTTGTTTGAACTGGTCAACTTTATTCTATGTGCCAAATTGGTGAAGATGAAAATGTTCAAATGATAATTTTCTCGGTGATGATAAGAATTCTGAACGATCTATATTCACCCGGTTTTGCTGAACGATCTATATTCACCCGGTTTGTGTGTGTGTGTGTGTGTGTGTGTGTGTGTGTGTGTGTGTGTGTGTGTGTGTGTCCGACGCTGCAGAACATTTAGTTATTTGAGGATGATTACATTTTAGGGGCTCTAATATTTTGTGATAGACTTTCGCTGAGTCATTTTCCCTTGTCATAACTTTCTTTTTATTAGAATAAGTATTCTGACTTTCAGTGCTCAATAGGCTTGTCCTTGCTTGAGCTTGTTGTGGATTCTGAAGTATTGTATCCCTGGAGTTTTATTAACACTCTTTTGATAAGATAACCAATGTCCAAGAATTAGTGTCTAGTTGTATTTAAATTAGTATCGTCTTCAGACTACCTGCCTAACTGTCCCTGAAGATCTTATCATTATTTAACATCTATCTGTTTCTGGGTGGTTTCTTAATGTATGATGATACTATTATATCGTGGATTTTTGTTTATGACATTGGTCATTATATCAGGGTTATGCAGCAAGGGAATTTGCCAAGCAAGGTGTTAAGCCTAATGATCTGGCCATCATTTCCAAAGAGGCGGTGTGTATTTTGGACTATCTTTATGTTTTTTGGTTGTCACCATATCTGCTTTTAAATTTCGTACATTTCTTTAGAAAGCGCCGTATGTTATACTGGTTTAAGTTGGCAAAGAGCTTGTTGCTGTTAGCATAGCTAACGTCATATTTCCTTCATTTTCCTTGCCTTTATTTGCTTTTGTCCTACTATAAAAGGGAGAAATTTGGCGGTTAAGACTTGGACAATGGAAAAGCATGAATGCATCCGAAAAAGCATGTATTTATAACTGATTCTAAAGGTCGGGATTTGAGATAGACACAAAACTACTTTAAACACTTCGTCAGACTGGGGAGTTGCCAGACGGATTGACACTATAGTTTTGTACTCAATACGCTAAAAGAAAACATAGGATGGGTCACAGGGATATTTGTCATCTTGTGACTTTGTTCTCAATCCTTTTCCTAAGATTATTAGCTGCAATTTGGGGACTTAGTCAATGCAAGATTACTATTGATCTTGTGTCCCAGAATTAGATTTTCCTCCTGTGCTGAAAGCAATAAGATTAAGTTGAAATTTCTGATTTCTTATTCTGTATACATTTACTGACGACTCTCTTGTTTTTCTTTTTTTTTTGTTTTTTTGTTTTTATTTAAGGTGGCTCCCTATGAACGTCCTGCACTAAGCAAAGCTTACCTTTTCCCAGAGGGTAAGTTTGGGTTGACAAAAATACTTCTTTATTCTTTTTCTTGATATGAATTCCTCTCCAATAACATCCATGAGTCAAACTATTTGAATCTCTTTCTGCTTCTGCATAACAGATTAATTGGTGCATTTTTCTTTTCCTCAGGCACAGCAAGGCTTCCAGGCTTTCACACGTGTGTTGGAAGTGGTGGGGAGCGGTTGCTCCCTGAATGGTATTCGGAGAAAGGTAAATATAGTTGATTCCTGAAATTGAACCTCTGTGGTACACATCCAGTGAGAAATCAAAAGTTTAAGGGTGGTGATCTCACTTCAATAAAATGGTTCTATATCGATTACGGCTATCAATACCCAGCTGAGTATCTCTTAACAGAATAAATCCTGATGGTGCAGGGATATCATTGATCCTTAGCACACAAATAGTAAAAGCAGATCTTGCTTCAAAGGCTCTTGTTAGTGCAGCTGGGGAAACATTCAAATACGCTAAACTGATTATTGCAACAGGGTCTACTGTATGTCCACAACTCGAGATATTGGTTTCATTTTATTCAATCCTTTCATTTCGCACTTGACATCACTTTCACTTGTGGTGCTCACAGGTTATAAAGCTAGCAGACTTTGGTGTACAGGGAGCTGATGCCAAAAACATTTTTTACTTGAGAGAAATTGATGATGCTGATAAACTTGTAGAAGCAATAAAGGCTAAACCAAATGGAACAGCTGTGATTGTTGGAGGAGGATACATAGGCCTTGAGCTTAGTGCAGCTCTTAAGGTCAACAACATTGATGTTACAATGGTTTACCCTGAACCTTGGTGCAGTATGTAGATATCCATTTATTTCTTTGTTTTTATCAGCTTAAATTTTTTCTTGGAAACTTATGTGCAAACCACCAATAGTTGCGATCTATCCTTTGTGAATTTTTCTCCAGTGCCTCGGCTTTTCACAGCTGATATAGCTGCCTTTTACGAGGGCTACTATGCAAACAAAGGCATCAAAATCATCAAGGGCACTGTGGCTGTGGGCTTTGATTCCCATGAGAGTGGCGAGGTATTGGGCATCAACCTAGTTTTTTCTTTTTGTTTAGAAGAAAATTGCAAATATTGCAACATGATTTAAGGCCATTATCAACTCTGTTTAAATTCCAGGTAAAGAATGTTAAACTCAAGGATGGTAGGGTTCTGGATGCTGACATAGTAGTTGTTGGTGTTGGGGGAAGACCACTAACAACTCTGTTCAAAGGACAGGTTGAAGAAGAAAAAGGTGGTATTAAGGTGTGCGGTAACTTCCTCTCTGTATTTCGAGATTTAAGTTGATTTAGTGTAATGAAATTGTTCATGTTTTTAATTACAAAAAAAAAAAAAAGAAGAAATTGTTCATGTTTTCGCATATCAGCAATCTTGGCTCCCCACTTAACTTTGAGATTTTGTATTCCTCAAATCTTCCTTGAAGTACAAAGTGGCTGCAGATGTTGAAGAATTTCGTTTTCCATTCTCTTTTTGTTTGCTAACCTAGCTTCCAGTAGTACATGTATGATGGAAACAGCAATCTGAGGACTGCTGTTCTGTTGTATTTCTTTTTGGTTTGTGCATAAATGTGTTCTGATCTTTCGAATTTCGTAGTGAAATATCATGGCTGAGGATCTCGTCTGTATGGAAATATGGACAATGGTGTTCATTCATAAAAATTTCATCAAAATCGGAGTTGAACTTCCAAGAAAACAAGAAATTTGCTAACTTGGTAATAATCTTGTTAAACAAATAATTCATGGGAAAATGCCTATTCTCTTGCAGACTGATGCATTTTTCAAAACAAGTGTGCCTGATGTATATGCTGTTGGCGATGTTGCTACCTTCCCTTTGAAACTGTACAATGAAACTAGAAGAGTCGAACATGTAGATCATGCACGAAAATCAGCTGAACAAGCTGTAAAGGTACGTAATTATCAATTTTTGAGGAAATGAGGAGTTTATGTGATTTTTCGACAAATTATTCAAAGAAAAATACTTGACAAGTTGACCTCACTTGGGCAGGCAATCTTTGCAAGCGAGCTAGGGACGTCAATTAATGAGTATGACTACCTTCCGTACTTCTACTCGCGTGCCTTTGATTTGTCATGGCAGTTCTACGGGGACAATGTCGGTGAGACCGTGCTTTTTGGAGACAGCAGCCCAACTTCTGCTAGTCACAAGTTTGGTTCATACTGGATCAAAGATGGGAAAGTGGTGGGTGCGTTCCTTGAGAGCGGTACCCCTGAAGAGAACAAAGCTATTGCCAAAGTTGCAAAGGTGCAGCCTCCAGTAGACAGCTTGGCCCAATTGGAAAAGGATGGCCTGACCTTTGCTTCCAAGATCTAAGCACATGGTGGATGCTTGAAGACATGACCTGGTTCTAGTTGCCTTTGTAGGTCACACATCAGCCTAGTTGGTCGGTACTGAGGCTTATTAGTATCCATTTTTATTGTAATTCTTGCTTAAATGTGAGTGTGATTCGTACCTTTTTACGTTATCTTTGAAATAAAATGCTATTAATGTTGAGTTGACGTGAATTTACGATGAAATGCATGGTTTGTACCAATGTTTTTGATCTTTCATTATATGTGGATTTAGTGTGCAAATGCATCCTCAGCCATGACCTGTTTATGTTTTTCACCTGCAGCATTTGATGTTTGCTGAGTAATCCGCTCTTTTTTTCTGGGTTAGGATCACCCCACCTACTTTCCCCTCACCCCACGCATTACCGCATGACATGTGGCAGCAGGAGGTGGTGACCCACATGTAGCCTCACCATCTCCCTGCTGCCACGTGTCGCACGGTGATTCGTGGGGTGAGGGAAAAATGGGTGAGGTGATCTCATCCCTCTTTTTCTTGCCATGTTGTCATAGCTGTTGTTTTCATTATATGTTAGTTACTTCAGCTTGATCAATGCGAATGATTATAGTGATGTTGATTATTGATGGTTATGTAGTTCTGCTGTTTAAATCGTGTTATTTTTTGACACTGCCCTACTGATACATATTTATTTTTTAAGCACAGCAATTTTGTCCATCAAAAATGGGTCCCCTGGAATTTAGTTTCTTTGGTGCAAGTAGATTTATAGTATTGGCTTATTTGTCTTCCAAGAAATAGGATTATTTTGGATATTATCAACGATGGTGACAAATCCATCTGAAGCCAGTTTATCCAAACAAATTTTAGGAAAATAAGCCATTTTATTAGATCATCTACGCATGAAAAGAGGACATGCGTGGACATAGAAGTCTAGAAGTATGGAGATTTGCATTTTCTTGGTCACATGAATGAAGAACAATAATTTTGATGTAGGGACATAAAGTCAATTACTCAACTGTACCTATGAGAAGAACGCGATGAACCCCTTCCCTAAACTATGAGTAATTCTCTCTTATCTATTTCAATATGGGTTTTTATGGGGTTGGAGAGGTGTAAAAAATTTGTAGAGTTATTAGTTATAATATCAGTGACGCAACAGTCAAAAATCTACTCAATGGATTTGCTGGGGGTTTGGATGGTCATCATAGATTGAGTTTGATGTGCTTTGAGCAAATGTGCAATTTTTACAGAGTTTGGGGAAAGGTAGTTTCAACAAAATTTGGGGTTGTGTTTGTAATTTCTGAATGACCTGTGGGGGCATTTTGTAACATCCAGAGAATTATAGGACATTTTTGTAAAAATTGAAACCTATGGGTCACACATGCAATTTCTGTGAAAAGTTTGTGAGATTTATCTTCATCCTTCATTCATTTTTGTCCCTCTTCCTTGTCATGTCTGTTGCTCCTAGCCTCACCTCTGTTGTCACCTTTTTCGGCCATTTGGCCACACTAATTCCATCTCTAGCCATGGGAACACCGTCGCCGCAGCCGATAACCTTTGGGATGTCTATGGCGGTGTCTCTCCTCCCCTGGAGCCAACAATTTGAATATAAGTCTCTCTTGTATATTTCTTCATCCCACAGTAGGTGCAATGAAGATGAGACTTGTCTTTTGAGCTTTGCGATGAAGCTTCTGAGCGAGGCTGTCCCGTCGTCCAATTCGGTGTCCCTTGTCCTCCGTTTGTTGTGTTTTTTGTAGCCAAGCCGAATCCAACCCTGATGGTACGTCTATTTTGGCTGAGGGGGCCAACTTCAATAGAGCCATCCTGGCTCCTTCGGTCGAACAGTAGAATATGCCGTATCTACTGATGGCAAGGGTTCTTTTTTTAGTATTTCTCTTTTTACCGTTTCAAATTTGTCATCTATGGTCGGCAAGAGTTAGAACATTCTTCGTTCCTGAATTTTCTCGTTGTAGATGCCGACATCTTTGGGATCCTTCATCGGATTTGGATATCTTCTATCAATTATCATCCAATGCTTTGAAATTTGTTCCAACATTCTTCCAATATGTGTGATCCTTGTCGGATTGAATTAGCTCTTTTGTGCAATTCGAATACTTACAATGAGTCGGTGCTGGACCTGTATGTGATTGCAAGTCCGTTCCAGAGGGACTTTTCCGTCGGATACTGGGATACGTCATTCACTAGGTTTATTTCGATGTTTTGAATTAACCAAACGAAAACGCATTGGTCATCTTGTTCCCACCGTGCTTAGACGGGTACCAACCGTGCATTGATCGTCTTGTTTCCACCGTGCATAGACGGATTTGGTTACTAGGGGGTGAAGTTACACCTGTGAGGTGATTGCTCATCTCCCTTCCTTCGATTGCGTTCCGTGTCAATATTGCCCAAAATGAGTAATTTTTGCCATTGAATTTAATTTCCAGAGACACCTTTTTATAATTTGCGTGGGTTGGTTGTGCTGCAGACTACTGCGGAGTAGGTTTGCGAGTTGTATGCCAGTTTACCAGGGAAGTTGCTTGTATTTGAGTTTGTTTTAGTATCTAGATTTTCATTTGTGTTTGGCATGGTTCTTGGTTTGATTTGCAAGTTTGTTGTTTGGAGGTATGGACTGTTCTTTTCGGCTGAAAGGATAACAGTTGCTATGAGGCTGGTTTTCCGGTCACTTGGCCGGGATAATGATGATTTTTCTGAGTCTGAAGCATTTTGATGAATTTTTGTGGTGTTTATTTGAGATGTTTTGGCTTTGTGGCTTTTTGGCTTTTATGTGTGTTTGCTGTTATGTTGGGATTTTTTTCCTGACTGATGATGTGTGGACGGTTAGATTTGCTTAATTGGCTGAAAAAAGTTTAGACAATGATGAACTCGTTTTTTGAGTCTTAGAATCATAAAAACATTGAATTTGTGAATTAAATTGTTTTTCATTGGATTTGATAGTGTACAAAGATCCTATACATGACACTAGGCTGATTATGGTAGATGATAAATGCAATTAATACGTAATTGATTTTTACGTAATATAAAGATTTGATCCTATCGTTGATTGGTAGTGTCTTTCCACCAATACTTACTTTTTACATTTGACGACAACAACAACATTACCTTATTGCCTTAGAGGCTCCTATCTATGGCGAGGTATGCGGAACCGGATGTACGCAACCATACCCATGTGTTAGAAACATACAGAGATTGTTTCCCAATGACACATAATGATGCGTCAAGCTTTGTTGATCAACTTAATTTGACAAATCGATGTAAAAAAATTAATGAAAATACTACTGTTTGCATGAAAGCGTTTGGATAGCTGAAACACAACCTAAAATACAGATTATGAATTCAAAATCTAAGAAAAAATGCACCTACACAAAATAGGCTTACAAGATCTTTCAAAGCATTTTCTTCAACATCCTCCATCTCATGCACTTGCATAAGCGTCACATCATATACTTGAACGAATACAAAACATTTTAAAACCATGATGTGATACCAATACAACACATACTTTGAAGGATATCGCGCTAAATTGTTGTACAAAACAACAGCACCATCTTAGTGCCCTTTTCGGCATATGAGGACCATTGTTTAGTCCAAAATCCTAGACCAGGTCCTTTTGGTTCATGACACATAAAGTTAAATTTCATATATAGAGTCAATATATGGAGTTAACTTCATATGTCATATGCTAAAAACCTGGTTCATGAATCATTTTTGGACTAGAGGATCTGATAGATGCATCAGTGTAATTGTTCAAGAGTGGATTTGAGAGCACCATTGAAGACTGCACGCCATCCTGCTTGTGTGGGATGCACGTTGTCCCAGAAGAAGGCAGACTCTGTGTCATCGCATACAGTATACATCTTCTCTCCTTTGTCATTCAAACTCCCACAGGAATACCCACTGCTAGTTGCCATGCAACAAGGTTTTAACGGGGTATCGAACCTCAAATTTCCTGCAATTAAGTTACCATTATGTATAAGCCAACACCACAACTAACATTACTCCATTGCCTTAGAGGCTCCAGACTATGGCGGGGTATGGAGGGTCGAATGTACGCAACCATACTCATGTGTTAGAAACACACAGAGGTTGTTTCCCGATGACCCATAATGCTGCGTTAAGCTACGTCGATGAACTGATACTTCACAATATAAGAACCGCAACCAATTTATTGAGTCATTTTTCTTTATTCCATCATATTCCAAAGTCAAGGAAGAGTGTGTCATTGACTCCATTGGAAATGGAAACTACATAAGCCAACACCACAAATACCAGAAATTCTTCAGTTCAATACAGTGATATGAATAATGCTATCATAAGCCGGTCATATAATTCCTGGGTTAAAGTTGAAAGAATTATCACTACATCTGACTGATTAATATTGAAAACGTGATCAGGTATGATGTGATATAAATGATCAATGAACGAATACTTTGTTACACGGACAAATCAGAAAACGATCATGAACATGATGTTCCATGACAAGTGGAATCATTTTATTAGCATAAATTACATAGTAAGGAGGAGGAACGCATGCATATAATGTGGTTAATTGATTTTTTTTGGTTAAAATGTTAATATATTAACCAGTGAAATCCGAGCATCAAGGGAATGTAACCCATACAAAAGCCCTACTTGTAGATTACATGCTGATCTACATGTATTGTTCAGTAATGTAAGACAATTTAAACTATATGAGTAGCGCATATGTCTAAATGTGTCGTTAGAGTTTATACATCACTCTATACACGTGAGTGCATATCCTATGTGTTATATTACTAAATACAAATGATTCTCTTTCAAAAATGTATCTGTTCCGAGCTTGCCATATATTATATACCGTGGCAGCCAAAGCAAAGGCGGTTGATGTTAGGTGCTTACGAAGCACCATAATCTACTGTGTTGCACAATGCTACTAAATTTAAAGGACAGGATTCAAAGAGAGAAAGAAGCAAAATACCTGGGAAGTCACTTTTATTTTGGAGCACAGAGGTAAAGGAGGCAAAGAGATCAATAATTGCGAAGGAGGAATCTTTGGTTTCATTATTCAGCTCTGCCACAGCTTGTGATAACAAAAGATTATGGAAACCCACGGCGGCGTTCTGGGTGGCGTTGCATTGCTGAAAGGAGGAAACCACCGTGCTTCGAGGAAGGCAGCCCAGCGGTGGTAAAGCCGTCACAGCTATCTTTCTGGCTCCCAATCCATGGAGCCGTTTCATATTCGCAGAAATTTGGTTAACCACTTTTGGTATGAAAGCTATCAATCCCTATATAGATCATATATAAGATTTATTATTACGTTTTTTCCGCCTCATGTAACATGTATTTTGTTCAACTTTAAATTCAAATATGTGGTTTCTATATCAAAAGGAGAGTGAAAACTACTCTAACACGTTACTACTGTACTCGGAGCATTTTAGGTATTTGAACTAGAGGACTCATAACTATGTTAAGTTCTTTTTTTTTTTTTTTGAAGAACTAGCCTATCCGTGTGTGAATATATGTGCATTGTGCCTCGTTAAATGATAAATTAAGATCCATTTATATAGATATTCGTTGATAAACAATGATTATTTCCATTTCCGATGGAGTCAAGGAAACATTCTTCCTTGACTTTGGAATATGATGGAATAAAGCAAAATGACTCACTAAATTGGTTGCGCTTCTTATATTATGAAGTAGCAGTTGACCGACACAGCCTGACGCATCATTATAGGTGATCGGCAGTGTATTTCAATACATGGGTATGGTTGCGTACATCCGACCCTCCATACTCCGTCATAAACGGGAGCCTCTAAGTCAATGGATAATGGTAGTTGTTGTTGATAATCAATGATAGTTAAAGGGTAACATCATTCCTCATACACGTCAAATTGTTGGTGTACAATAGACAAATTATTGTCCAGGAATCATATTATAGAATAAACCGGCTAGAAAGTAAGATTCATTTCTTTGTGGTTTTCGTTTAAGCCAATGTAGGATTATGACATAAATCTACTTTGATTAGCAAAAAAAAATTGATTTCTTTGTCACTTATTTAATCCAATATAAGATTACTCCAAAGCTTATTAATAATTAACTATTGTGTTTAAATTGACACCATTGTTTAATAATAAAAATATATGTCATGTATCCTGCTAAAGCGACACGAAAACATGTTAGATATCCAATATTATGTTGTATAGATCAATCATTTTTAACTCATTGACCATAATAACATGTACATGTCATGTACCCGACTAAAACGACATGAAAACTGACCTGATCGGAGCCACCTTTGAGTGTATAGGCCCCATAATCGTTGCCGGCGACAGTGAGGAAGAACAAGGACGATGGCAAATCAAATGGAGTGTACACGGATTGATTAAGTAATTTCTCAAAGAAATCCAACTGAGTAGTCATGTTAGGCAACAACACCAACGTATCGAAAACGCCCGTTCCTCCATACGCAAAGTTCACCCCATAACTCACCTTCTTCCCCGCATACTTCATCAAGCTGTACGGTATTGGTGACTTCAACCCATAGAACTTGGCTGTTTCACAAAAGGCTCATTACATCCAAAAGAAAGAAAAAGAGAACAAAAAAACACACACACACACACATATATACACACTATAATACCTGCAGATTAAGTTTTCTGGCTCCAAATATCAAGATTCATATATTATCTACCTCACAACATAGTAATTTTCTTGTATGAGTCCTACATGTAAGATCAGAAGACCATCAATAAATTAGCCATGATTTTAAGGACCAGAAGATTCGGCCTCGAAAGCATGGGTCTACTTAATCTTGTAGCCTTGACGAAGGTAAAAAAAAAAAAACATTATTGGTGCACTAGACTCTTGCATTTGTGATGGATTCGGAAGGGGTCAAATCGCTTTACAACAACAATAACATTACCCCATTGACTTAGAGACTCCTGCCTATGGCGAGATATGGGGGTCGGATGTACGCAACCATACCCATGTTTTAAAAACACACATAGATTATTTTCCGATGATTCATAATGAAAATTACGTTGTGTCGATCAACTGCAACTTCACAATATAAGAAGCACAACCAATTTAATGAGTCATTTTTCTTTATTTCATCATATTCCAAAGTCAAAGAAGAATGTAGCCAGATCACTTTGAGATCTGACTCCACGTAGACCATTTCTAATAGGATGTGGGCTAGTCTCTATATGAGATGTACCAACATGGTTCGTGAACTAGAAGTGATCCAAAGGAAGGGGAAGTGGGGTTTTAATCATCATTAATTCTATAGAATTTAAAGACCAATGTAACATAATCCCTAACCTATTTATGGTGTTTCTAAAAAGAAAAAAACGACTATATACGGCTAAAATTAACAGATTTTCGTACGTCATTTTTGGCTTGCACATGTGTTTTGTTTTCTCATCATATACAAAGGATATGCTTTCACTTTCTTTCTTGTAGTATAGCAATTGAGATGTTTAACCCATCAATCAACCAATCATATCAAGTATATCCCAACGGCATCAAAAGTTATCGTTATGGACCAAGGAGGATGAGCAGCAAACAAACAATACCTAGAGTTGAGATGTTTAACACATAGATAAAGCAATCTGCTTACCCACAAGTTACATGTCAATGCTATAAATATAGACTATTCTTTTAATAATCAGGCGGTTTAATCGTTGGACCCGTTACGCTAGCTGCTAATAAAATAAAAAGGGCTATTAAACCCATAATTTGGTGCATAAGTGTGAAAGAAAGCATATTATGTTTCTAATCATATTTTCTCTTATAGCGGTTTCCAACCAAAAAAGAAGAAGAAATAAGGGTACATAATGTGAGTAAGTTCATATATGCTGATTAGTAAACGACCGATTAGTACAAATTTTGACTGGATTATTACAAGAATAATCAAAATTGTAATGAATTAGTTGTTTGTACTTAGCAATTTTTTAATTGTTCAACTACTAGATAATTATTCAAACACTGTTTATATATAAATTCAAAATCTAAAGAATTCAACGATTCCGCTCAAGATACAAACTTTAATTATGTAGGCAAAAAAGTAATGTGGTCCATATTAGTTTTTTTTCTCCTTTAAATTTATCTTACAGAGACTATGAATATTCTAACAAATAGAAAACTTTTACTGAATGAAATGTGATTCGAATACCAATTGAAAAATTCTTCTCTTACCCACAAAAGGAACTATGGTAAAAGCTTTCCAAATCCGAGATGTTTTAGAACTCATCTATATTCGTGCCATCAAGTATGTCACCATTTAATGAAGAATATACCAATATTAAAATAAAATACTTCCGAACCCATAAATGCATATGGCTTTATTCAATGTTATTCTATGTCATATTAGTTAGTGTATAATCATTAAAATGTCTTATAACTACTCATTCATTATCGTGTAAAAATTCATCTAAAAGTAAGAGAAACTAGTTGGGCAAGAATCAATTGTCATTTTCAGTAATCAAAGAAAAGCGCAAAGCAAAGACTCACCCCCACCAAGCCACAGCACCACAATACTTTGCATAGTAAATAAAGCGCGCCCCAGGATATAGTCGAGTTGGTATTCGGGTTGGAGATTGCCACAAAGAGGTCATTAATTCGAATCCAGGGACGCTCACAGTGTGGGTGTTCCTCTGCTGCTAGACCTGCTGCTAGACCAAAGGCCTGGTTTGTAGGGGCACCTTGTTTGGGTAACTGCATAAGATTTCACCCAATCTAGGAAACCACTGGACTCCTGATTTACATCCTCCACGCAGCTCCTTGAAGCTGGGGCAGCGGGGGCTCTTTGGGTTGATGTTCAACCTTTATGCCACAAAAAATAGCCTCAGAGCATTTGAGTTCGTACACAGGTTGGATTTACCATCAAGAAGTTCAGAAATCGATTCTAGAGATTCGTACGGTGTGGGTAAAATCGATTCTAGAGATCTGTGCGATGTGGGTTTCTTCACTGTTGCTATGCTAAAGGCTTAGTTTGCAGAAAGACATCTTGGGTGGGTCATTACATAAAAGTCTTCACCAACCCAAAAAGCTGCTGAGCTCCTGATTTACATCTTACATCATATTTTTTAAGGTTAAGACGATAAAGACTATCAGGATCAAGGTATAACGTTTTGACACCAATAAAGCGCTACTCCAAAAAAGTGAAAGCCAAGAAAAGATAAAGTGACGCCCCAGATGATGACACTTATTTCTACACCATACTTTTCTTAGAAGTGGACAGTGATGATTATACACTATAAAGGAACAAGAAGAATAGTAAAAATTTGAAGTGATAATGTAGCGAAAAATAAATAAATAAAAGTCATAATCAATTAAGCTGTATTCATAGCTTACCAACGTAATCGGTGAGAACCCGACCATCAGAGAACCGTCCGGCGGGTTTTCCGGGAAAGGTGATCCCATAAGGTTGCTTCCAAGAACTGGATAAAGACCTTGGAATGTTTCCTGTGTCAGCATATGAATCTCCAAATACAAATAACTTTGTTGCACCAAAACTATATGACGGCTGGTGATGGTGGTGGGGGTGGTGGCGCCAGCCGTCCACGTCAGCTGAAGCATCTATACCTTCCATTGCCAAGAAAGAAAACGAAAAATTATAGATACAGCAACACTTGAAAACATATGGTACAACTTAGAAAACACACAGATTATTGCGAATTTCAAGATGTAGAAATCAAGGGGCATGCATCTTTGTAGTTAAAGGTAGAAAGATACAAATTATGAATACATTTAAATGATCACAAATTCTAAAATCTTCCAAATATAACTATACGACATAACATCTCAACACTTACTTCACCAGAAATAAACAAATACAACAACAACAACCATAGCCATATATGAAAAGGTATCATTAGGGTATGAGAAGTTGAGCACAAACAATATCTCCGTTCCAAGAGATATATAGTTTGCTTCTAATGAGACATCCGGATCTAATTAGAAATAAACAAATCTGAGATCAAAATAACATATAATTTCTATTTTATATGTCAATTTTCTATCGATTGCATGCAGTTGAGAAAGAAAAGGGAAAAAAAAGGGAAAGGACGATGGAGAAGGGTGAGACGTACCAGCAGCGAGGATTGAGAGAAGGAAGGGAAAGGAAAGGGAAAAGATGGGGGACTTCATGATCAGGGCTGAAATTGGTATGTGAAGGTAAGTTTTGAATGCTAAAAATAAGCTGAGGAGGAAACGAAGAAGAGGAGAGGAATAATGTGGAAAAAAAAGAAAGAAACAACAAGAAGAAGAAGTGGTTTGGTTGGGACTTGGGACTTGACGATTGGCAGCTTTTGAATAAATTTTATGCCCGATCCGCTTCTTATTTGAAGGCCCTTGGCTTTACGGGGCCACACTGGCTCTCCTTGGAAAGAGATCTTCTTCTCACTCAACTCGTCACTACGCGACACGTGGCAGTAGGGGTGTGTGGTAAGACTAGATGGGGGTGACTCTCATCTAGCATTACCACCCACCTCTGCTGCCACATATCGTATGGTGACGAATAGGATGAGGGAAAAACGGTGAGGGGATCCTAACCCTCCTCAGCTATGGTAATACATTTCCCTTTTGGTTTTATTTTTAACTTATGTTAAGAAAATCACACTCTAACTCTAATAGTTTTCACTCTTGAGATTTATGAATGATACAAATTAAGATCACATAATAGCTATTTAGATAGGAGGAACGATGTTTATTGTCCACAAAGAGGCCAGGTAGTAGAACCAGTATGATTCCAAACTATGGTTTTCAAGACTTAAACATGCACTTTTTTATTCAATTGCAATCTACCGTGAACCAGTTGAACTATGTCATAAAAGAATTTCATTTTTAACTTGTATTACTCCCTCTGTTCCATTTTATTTGTTCAGTGTTCCCTTTTGTGATATCTCAAAATCTTGTCGACTTTCTCTAAATAATCAATTAATTTATGTTTAGTTTTAAAATAATCTTTTTAAATAACTAATAAAAACAATTCATTAATGACAACTAATCAATGTTTCAAAGAGGAGTCGTCGTCGTCGTCATCATCATACCCAATATATCCCAATGACACAATTTTAATTATTAGACGATACATTAAGTGATATCAAATTATACTTCCCAAATAAAATGAGCACAAATTTTACAATGGTCAATGACCAAGTATGATTAGTTGGTCATTGACCAATGAAATATGTAGAAAATTTATGGGCCCCTTGTTTTGGTCAATCACCCCTTGTTTACATGTAGATAAAACTTATTTGTCATTATTTTATTGGAACACTATTTGATCAATGACCATAATAAAATTTCTGTTAAGTGAGATGTAGGGAGTGATAGTCGGTAGTTTTAAGTTCTAACATTTTCGAACTATGCCTCGATAATTTAAGGGAATGACTTAGTGATTGATTCATGTCAATAAAGTCGAACTCAAATTGTTAAAGTCCAGACATCATGACGTTTAATGTATTTGTTCAAATTCGGTGTAGGTACATATTCTCTTCATTTTAATAGTGGTTTACTTTCTACCATACCTCTCACTATTTTATTATCGGAAGCATTTTTATTTGTGTTTATTGAATTTCTTCACTAGCACACTATCACACCATAGTTCTATTATTGTGTCATCTATCCATGTATATATAGAGCCGTGAGTTCTACTGGAATCAACCTCTTTATCCCTTGGAATGGAGGTATTGACATGACTCTCACCCTCTTCAGACTCTAGCAATAGCTTGTGTTTTTGTTGGGATATTATTAGGTATGGTTATTGTTGGTGGCATTAGTAAAAAGAATGAAGGGATGCTGCTACAAAATCGAGGTCCCTAAAATCTATATACGATTTTTCCTCAATAATTCATCAGCATCATCCGGAACCAATATATCCCAATGACAACAAAAGCTATCGTTGATGGAACTCCCATCAACAGTAGAGGCGGCCAAGAAATTTAATTTGTCTACACACATATGACGCAGACTTCTTCATAAAAAGATATAAATCTTGAGAGAGATATCACCGTAAATTCCATGCATGCATTGTAAACTTTCATACATGTTCAACGCAGGTGCTAAATTCTTCACTCCACAACACAATATGATGGGATGAAACAAAATGACTTAATAAATTGCATGCGCTTCTTATATTGTGAAGTAAGAGTTATCGACATAGATTGACGCGATTTTCAATGGATCATCGAAAAACAACATTTGTGTGTTTCTAACACATGTGTGTAGTTGTGTATATCCAACCTTACATACCTTGTCATAAGTGGGAGCTTCAAAGACAATGGAGTAATGTTGTTATATGTGGTTTCTATGGTTGTTGATGTAACACGTTAAGAAGTCTTTGCACAAAATATGTCTTTCCCAAACTTACTATTGTCTGATTTTCTGTAATTTATTATAAAGTAAACATGATTAAGATGATGCTGATTACACGTGACAGATATGCCTATGCAAAGTAATAATTTGTGTAACTAATGTCGCACATATATTTTTATTTCTGGAACTTTGCTCATACAATATAGTTTTGATTATAGAATAATGTGAGGAAATTCGAAGTTATCCAAATTTTTATTCTGGAAACAAGAATACAATTATCTTTTTTTTTTTTGATATACAGAGATATTACGCTAATAGATTTTCCATCTTAAAACATTTAAATTAATTTTGTCATATGGACTTCCTTTTCTTTTACGAAATCATTCTCTTTCATAACCTCATGCTATCATTTTCATTTCCATGTGGTTAGTCCATAAATGACATGAAATTCGGTGTGGACTTTCCCTCATTTTTTGTTTCGATGATAGGTCGAATTCACACGTTATAGTAGAACAACATCACATACCCATTACATTCTAACGACAGCAAAAACTATCACATACCTATTATATTCTAACGACATCAAAAGCTATCGCTAAGGTCTGGAGATGATGAAAGATATGCAAAAAATACCTCCATATTAAAGGATAGAGAGCTTCCAGCGAGATCTCGCCTTTATATATATCTGTATAGATGACACAATAATTGGGATATGATGTGCTAGTATGTTAGTGAAAGAATTTAGTAAGTATAAATAGAAAACTTCAGATATTAAGAGAGCTATAACCGTATACATGTACAAATAATGACAAAAAAACACAAAAAGTCTAAATCAACCTAAAATGTATAGATTGTCTAAGCCCTTACATATATTCTAATGTGTCCCGATATACTGTCTAAACCTCGTTAACCTTAATTCTCTGTCTTTATTAATGACTATCATGGACCATGTCCTCAGATAAGTGCAAATTTAGTAGGTCGAATTCCCACGTTATGGTAGTCAACTCAAATGAATTTCAATTGAAAGTTCAACGCGTCAATGCCTAAAAATTGGAAGGTGCAGAAATGAAAAAACAAATAACAACCTCCAAGGTGTGAAAGGAAAATGGAGGCTTTGTCTTCTTACTTTACTTTATTATATAATATTAGGATAAAATGTGAATACAAAGCCCCATGAGTTATCATATATGCTCACGCCCCAAACTCCCAATATGTTAACTCGAAGCACACATGCCAACAGTATTTTATTAACATTACAAAATTTAATAGTAACGCTTCTTTTAATTATTCTATGGATATTTTTCATTTTTTGACTATTCATTCGTTAAATAGGGAAAGTAAATACCAGATACAGAAATATTAGCATCAATCTCCCTTTTTTTGGAAATCAAAGTCAGCCCTTTTGAATGACATCAGATCGCGAAGCGATCCGGTCCATCTCCAAACACAAACGCGAAAGCCTATTATATCGGAAACGTCTTTTATATAAAAGTTTTGCATACCATAGATTGTATAAATTAGAAAATGTCATAAAATCACGTTATATTTATGAAACTTGATAAAAGATTTGGTCGGATCACGCCAATGTTTGAGACGAGTAAGATTATATCTGTAGAAAATTTGAAAAACAAAAGGAGAGAGAGTTATACTTATACCTGTCAACATTCTTCTAAAGGATATAAACTTATAAAAGAAAACAAACTATACAGATAGGAACATACAATTTAAAGTACTAAACGATTCAACTCATAATAGACGAAGTTGTGAATTTTATTTAAGATCATTTTTCTGTCTTATCAATGTAACGCTACCATGAGCAGCGAGAGAACAACTAGGTGTAAAAGTCAGACAATGCTAAAA
The DNA here is from genome assembly GCA_036186865.1 of Eustoma russellianum. Classification (NCBI taxonomy): domain Eukaryota; kingdom Viridiplantae; phylum Streptophyta; class Magnoliopsida; order Gentianales; family Gentianaceae; genus Eustoma; species Eustoma russellianum. The sequence continues at coordinate 2,135,990 of AP025044.1, forward strand.
ATTGTATCTTCTTGTCCACGACCCATTATTCTTAATTATTCAATGGGGCGAAACTTGGAACACGAGTAAGGTTGCTGCTTTATGACCTTGAGGTATATGTTTGAGTCGTAGAAACAGTTTCTTGCACAAATTGTAATATAAAGCAGTGTACATCAGATCGTGAACCGATCCCACCTCTTCCCGGACCATGCGCAAAAGTAAGAGCCTAGTGCAACATAAATACTCTTGTCCACGACCAAATTATAATCAATAAAGTTCAAATAAAATGTACACGAAGGACATTTTCATTCGGGTTGTAGACTTGAATCAGTTTTGGAGCTCAAGGTGAGCAAAGGATGTAAATGGATCAAAATTATAAGACAATCATGAAACTAGAAGGAACAATATAGTTATGGTTAAAATTTGTGTATGAGTCATAGTTTTTTGAGACGTGTGACATATTTATATACTTCTTGATATGCATAAAAGTTTAGTAGATTATTGTTTTCTTTTTGAGTAAAAACATCACTTTGTCAATCATAAAAACCCCGTATTCAACCAATAAAAGGCATCTCCTTTATCCATTTGGAACAAAATATCAACAACAACAACGTGTACCCAATATATCCGAATAACAAAAAAAACTCTCGTTAGGGTCTGGAGAAGGTGAGAGGCAAACAAACAATACCTCTATCTCAAATGATATAGAGTTTACTTCCAGTGACACCTCGACTTATTTGGAACAAAAAAAATTGCCAGAATATATAGAAACCATTTTCTATAATCATGTCTCATTGCAAGATGTGATCTAAATAAACAAAGACCTAAGCCAGAGCTAGGCCTGTCAAAACTTACCAGATATCCGACATCCGAATTCGAATTCGGCTGTCCGAATCGAATATGGTAAGAGCTGTACATTCGTTTCACCGTATTCGAATTCGTATCCGAATAGTATTAGAAAAACAAATACGAATATGGTATAGTCATTACCGTATCCGAATATCCGTATCCGAATAGATATTTTTAAAATTAAATAAAAATATATAATAAAATATATAATAATATATAAAAAAATATGTAAAAATATTTATTTTTAAAATTTTAAAAAAATATATATGAAAATATGTATACCACTGTTGTAAATTTGCTGATTTCAAATTCGGATATCCGGATTCGGATATTCGAACAAATTTGAAATAAATATAATAGGGATTCGGATATCCGGCACCGAATTCGAATCCGAACAAATTCGAATTCGGATGACTTCCTAAATATCCGTCCGGATTCGGATACGAATTCGGATATAGTTAGACAAAAACGAATTCGAATACGGATACTGTGTTACCGTATTCATTTTATCCGTTTGACATCCCTAGCGAGAGCTTGATTAGACATTCTTAATATATGTTTTACTTGGCCATTTCTTGTCAAAAAAAAAACACTATCCAAGAGGCTAGTATAATTGGAAGTTTGGAATTATCAATTTTCACATTTCTATTTCCAATGGAGTTAAGGACACATTTTTCATTGACTTTGAAATATGATGGAATAAAGCAAAATGACTCACTAAATTGGCTGCGGTTGTTATATTGTGAAGTAACAGTTGACCAATACAGCCTGACACGTCATTATGGGTCATCACGAAACACCCTCTGTGTGTTTCTAACACATAAATATGGTTGCATACATCTGACCCTCCATATCCCGCTATAGGCAGGAGCCTTTAAGGCAATTGGGTAATGTTGTTGTTGTTGAATCATCAATTTCAATAATAAATGCTAATTATGTATTTGAGTTTGATCACTGAACTAGGCTTCGGTTGCTCATTAATTATAAAGATATGTATTAGTACATTAACTAGTGGATGATTAAAATGAGGCCAGCTAGTAATGGCAAACAAGTCATGGATGAGATGTGAGGAGACCTCATATGAGGCAAAATATGAGACTTCCAATCACGCGACGTCACGTGTACAAAAGGGTCCGCTGTTTACTTTTTTTTAAAAAAAGACCCTTTTTGTATACGTGGCGTCGCATTATTGGAGGCCTCATATTTTGCCTCATATTAGGCTTCTTCTGATCTCATCCGTCAACTCACGTCTGGGTAATACATTATGCAATGCGAAATTAATATGTACATTATTGATTCTTAATTAAGGGTCAATTCTCCATGATTCTCATCACAAGAACTTTTTCACGTGGAACCTAATAAACCCCTTCCTAGTTCCTACCCCTGTCACATTAATGAAAAGAAAGTTGTTTTATACAATAAAAATAAAATACAGAAAGAAATTAAGAATGACACTCCTATGACTTGATAAGTAAATGAGTAAGAATGTCAACTCTATTTTGTCTTTATTTTCCATCTCATTTTTTTAGTTTATTTTAGTTTTTTTTGAGCAAAAGGTCAAATCCATTGTCAGGAGCCATCTACTTTCCCAGTCTTATAGGCTGTGTGGAATATGTAAATCAGGAACCTGCCGGTCTTTTAGATCTATAAGAAATTTGTTTAATTGATATTGAAGTTTGAAGTTGTTATGCATATGTATCTGTACGCATATTCGCGTTTATAAAAGTATATACTATAGATATACTTCGCTACTTAGTGGTGCACTTGCTAGAAGTTGCTTTGTAAAACCTGGGATTGATCTAAATTTGACTTAAAGTTTGTGTATATCACAATGTATGAATAAAAAAATTTTTAAGGTCATAACAATAACTATGATATATCAATATGTAATTTCAGATGGTATACTTAGTTTCTCAATATCATTTATATGCAAATGAGAAATTAAGTTAAAATCAGGTATTTGAACGTGCGAAATAGTGTAACACAATTCAATTACATTAATTAGTTATACACATGTTTACTGAATGATTAGACATGCCATTCTGCAACGTTTTAACACACACGTTCGTTGATTCTTATTTAACAACATCATTACATGTCATACGACTCATACGTAAATATTCATTTATTTATGATACAACGTTAAACATCATATAATCATACCATAAAAAGTAAAAAAAGTGCTTTGTTCCACAATTACTACACTCTTAGAATTGAGCTCCAAGTAAGAAGGCAACATACATACACACCATTAGTATTTGAATGTTGTCCCCTTATGATATTTATTTCTCTAATAGAGTTTTTCAAGTATTTCTTCGAGCAAAAGGCAACACGCTGGCCTTAAGGGTCTCCATTGTCCCAGCCCCAAAGAATATTATGGATGATGCAAATTAGAAGCCCAACAGCCTCCTAGATTGGGTGAGGACTTACGCAGTGACCCACACAAGGTGTCCCTCTGCAAACTAGGCCTTTGGCCTACAACAGTGGAACATCCACATTGTGCGTTTCCTTAGAATCGAACTCTTGATTTCTTGGAGCAAATCTCAACTTAAATACCAACTGAACTATGTTCTGAATGCGCTTTTCAAAGTATTTCTTGATTGAACAATGGGAGGAAGCACCTCTCAAAGGTAGAAGCTCGTTGACTACTTGGTTAAATAATTGCTTCTACTCTTGCAGATGTGTTGGAAACGGCTCCATTCCTAACAGTGGAAATAATGACTAAGCTTAAGGATTATTATGTCATAAATTTGAAAAGAGAAGAAATATTCGGCCCAAACGGATTATTGGGCCAGTACCAATCATACGAGTGGTGGTAGTATACGTAGTCCAATATGGAGCGGTTATGACAATGTGCAGCCCATTAATGGCATTCGTTAGATGATTTCCGGCCCAAGTCCGGCGTCCTATGATTAGATTAGGTGGGCGGTTCCCGGTTCCTAAAACCTGGAACCGGAACCAAAACCGAAGGTTGGCCTGTTCTATCGGTTCCTAGAACCGATGTATCTTGGTTCCGAACCATCGGTTTCTGGTTCCGATGCGGTTTACTTTTTTTTGCATAATTTTAAGTATACAAATATATAGTTAGATACGAAAAAAATGTAAGAACAAGAGGGAGAGGGAAGAAGGAGAAGCTTGAGTTTAATTATAAATGAATCATCATTTATGACTAAATTATCAATATACGATTTATGTGTATATATAGTAGTAGTAGTATTACTTGTATAGACTAATAAAAGAAAAAGTATATATAGTTCATTTATACGTAATGTAACTTAATTATCGGTATACGTTCGGAGTGTTTGGTTTGAATTTGCTATGGAGCAAATCTGGCTGTGTCAAATGGTGTCAAGACACAGCAAATAATGAAATACAAAACATTTATTATTATTATTATTATTATTATTATTATTATTATTATTATTATTATTATTATATTTTTTCTTCTTTATATGGTAGGAAAACCCGAACCAGAATGCAGGATACAAAAATGATACTCAACCATGAAGCTTAAAACTTTTTACAACATTAGCTCTTTTAAAATTAATATTTACACATTCTGTGATTCTTTTAATCATTAATTCAAATACATATTTCTTCTATCGACCATGAAAAAAATAAAAAACATAAGAAAGCCAAATATATAAGATTAATGCTCTTATATTTTGAGTACGTATATTAGATTTCCACTGTAAAACGTCTCCTGTGTTTCCTCCAAAAATCCAAATACACAGTTGAAACCGGACATTCAACGATCAGTGCCGGGGGGGGGGGGGGGGGGGGGGGGGGTTGAAGAAGGAAAAACACACACTAAACACACACACACAACAACATTCAGTTGTTATATATATGTAAGAAATATTCCTAGAGATTCTTGTAAGGAGTAATCTTGAGGACCATTCCAGGGAAAACATCATCAGGATCATGTATATGTGGATTCTCTTCAACAATATAAGGATCTCCACATTTATCACTAATACTATGCAAAGTCTCTCCTTCCTTAACCACGTAAATTTCATCACACGGCCCTCCATTGTTGATCTCAAACCCTTGCTCCAACATCACCGGCACCTCCAATTCATCTTCCATCAACTCACAACAGCTCAACAGAAGCATTATGGCCAAGAACGACGCGCAATACCATGACACTGTTTCTGCTAGCAATGTTGCTGGATGTACTCGCGACATTGCCTAGCGTGACTAGTACTTAGTAAACGCGTTATATAATAAAGTTATAATCGCGCTAGACTCTAACAAAGTCTAATGGCTATGTATTGATATATGTAACGTATATTGGTGTAGGGTTATGGGATTTGTGAGAGAACTTTATAGGGTAGAGGATTAAGAGGAAAAATGGAAGGGAAATTATAGTTGGTGATTAGGGTGATATGATGGATGTTTTTTTCAAGTGGTTGTTGGAGTGGGTGTATTTAGAATTGTGGGGAAGGATTTGGAGTGGGAGTTGAAACGTTCTTATGGGTGTGTTAGGTAAATGTCAAAAGTGCAAGAAAGAAAATTGCAACAGAATGAAAGGGAAAGTTTGTTTAACTGCTAAATTATATGGACTTCTAGGAGCACTTCATCTGACGTGAGGGTCATTGTTTTCCTTTCTTGGGAAACCTAACCGGACCTCTATCAGTCTGTCCCACAGTGCTATAGGAATGGAAATCAGATACCCAAGGTTCGTTATGACAGAGTTTAGACTCATCAGGCAGCCACACAATGAGCCTATTGCAAACAGTAGAGTTTCAATACCATGTGATTACATAAAAATAGAGTTGAAAATCTTGTTTGAGACAAGAATAGAACTATCGTCATTCTCTCAAGTCTCCTTCATCGAAACCATTGGGCCATGTCTCCGAAACATTGTTTTCCTTTCTTTCTTTGAAGAAACAATGAAAAATTAGTTCAACTTTTTGACTTGCTTTCGGTCATAATTTTTCATGTTTTATGACTATTTACTTATATTTTGTGTACCTGCCGTCCTTATTTTCAACCCTTTTTCATACGTCAAAGTCTCGTATAGTATCTCATGTAAAACAAATCCTCATAGTAATTTGAATATAAAACCGGGATTACACCAACAATAACATTACATCATTGTCTTAGAGACTCGTGGCTATGACAGAGTATGAGGGTTAGATGTATGCAACTATACCTATGTGTTAGAAACACACAGAAGTTATTTTCTGGTGACACATAATGAAAATTGCGTCAAGCTGTGTCGATCAACGGCTACTTTACAATATAACAAGCGCAACCAATTTAGTGAATCATTTTGCTTTATATCATCGTATTCTTAAATCAATAAACAATGTGTCCTTTACTCCATCGAAAATGAAAAAAATATAAAACCGAGATTGTTAAACCCAAATTGAGCAAACGTTTACCCTTTCAAATTGCAAAACAAATCCAAGGTCATCATAGCAATTTTAATATGAGTAATGTTTTATAATACTCCATTATAAACATTTTGTTTGAAATCCCTTTTCTGTATTCTTATAGATCCATATAAGAAATGTTCATAAAATAGTGTCATAGAAAAGTGTCCTATTGCAGCATTCTTCTTTTTCCTTTTTCCAACTGCCATTATTGCGTAAATTTAAAAGTTGATTCGACAAACAAAAATATACATGTCACAACCTTGAATATATGATACATATGATTGTCAATTTTCAAGCTATGTTAGTGAAATATCTTACATGGAGTGACAGTTCAAGTGCACCAATGAAAACTACCAAAACAAACAAAAACGTGCAGCCTAACTTCAATTGGACAATTTGCAGTAGTTGTAAAGATTCCACAATCTCTTAGCATAAACATGACATGAAATGTGTTGGACTATAAGGCGTGTTGGTGCTTTAGGGGTAACACTTTTTTTTTTATTCAATATGCTCTTTCAGATTTTATCCCAAATTTCTCGTGTCACAAAAAAGGTGTTTATCCCAAAATGGTTGTATCAGTAATAACACCGAGGAAGGGCTTATCTCATATTTAAAGTTTCTCTCTAAACGGTATGTACTTTTAAGTAGGGTTGAATGAAGCGAAAAGTTCACGAAGTATTCGACTTCGGACTTCGGTTTGTGTTTTGTTCGTATTCGTACGGTAATTATTTGTTAACGAGCTGAATTCGAACAAATAATCGGGTTTGTTTAGTTAAACAAGCCAAACTGTTCGCGAACCGTTCGGCTCGTTTAAATAGTTATTAGGTTATCGAGTCGAAATCGAACCAATTTTAAAGTTCGTTCAGCTAAGTGAACCAAGCCGAACAGTTCATTTAACTAAACGAATCCGAATTCGAAAACCTAGTATTCAGTTTGGCTCGATTCGTTAACACTCCCCACTTTTAAGCAAACTTGGCACTCAAAACTCACAAGTACCTGCTTCATACGTTTGACAAGTTGTAATGAAGTCAAATTTTTTTGTGCATACAATGGAGTCAAACTTTGTAAGTTGCTTTTCCTATTCTACTTGGTTAATGAAATAAAATAAAGAAAAATCATGTAATTATTAATTAAATAGATAGTACAGAAATTTTGATTACTATACTTAGCTCTTTTTAAAACGTGAATAATATTTTTAGAACAAAAAAGATAATATTTTTGAGACGAGAGGACTTTCGAAAGTGTCATGGACAACTAAAATAGTATGCAATCTCCCAACACATTTCGTTTGTACCCAACTTAATATGTATTTTATTTAGTGGGTTAGAAGATGAAACACTAATGGGGGAGGATATCTTTACCCAGCGAAGAAATATTGATCTTTGGCTAGAAAACTCTTATATACTTTATTGCTGCAACTACTAGCACAAGTAGCGTGCTGAAATAATTCTGGGATGCTGACGTTTGATCAATGTGAATTAAGGATTTGGTCCAAAGAAAACAATATAACTAATGGTTTTCCCGCTGACCATTGTCAATACCTTACGGTTCCGTGTTAAGCATAGCTAACCTGAAGCATGCCAGAATAAATGACGAGGAAAAAAGATTAAAAAAATTAAAAAAAAGAAGAGGCTCGTTGAATTAGTCAACGTTTGTTCAACTAAATCTCAACTGACGTTCGTTGCCCGTTACTGTTACGTAGCATGGTCAATCCGTTAAAATAACTATTACATAGTCCACCCACCCTTCATCATCATCATCATCCGGACCCAGTATATCCCAACGACAGCAAAAGATGTCTACTCACTCTTCAAATGGTCATAAAAGGACATTTCAGATGCAACAGGCTATGTGCAATATCTAGAAAGAGACCGGATCGCTTTACGATCTGATGTACACAGTCTGACCCTACACTCTCTATAGAGACCGGATCGCTTTACGATCTGATGTACACAGTATGACTCTACACTTTGTATAAGAGAATGTTTTCGCGTCTATATAACTAAAATAAAGCAGGAAAATGTCAAACCAAGAGAGCACTGTACTAAAACATATTTTTGAAAAACTTACAAAATACTCGGTCCAATGAGTCAATGAAATGATGTTATAAACGATATATCCGGATGGCCATTTGCCTTTCTCCACTTGCTCCTTTCTCATCTAACTCACTCTACTTCGATTTATATTGATGAAGTAGATTCAGTTTAACTATCTACGTATCAATAGGCCAGCGGGCGGAAGGAGGAGAGGGCCCGACAATCATACCAGGGCGATCAACGTTGAATTTGGTAGTGTTCTTGCATCAGAATCGCAAATAATGAATTAGCAGAGCATGTGGAGCCATCTCCTTATCCTATGTTTTCTGTCAAGAAATATGAAAGCGTCATTCTTTCTCAATTTCGGGCATCCATCCCCTTTGAGAATAAACCAAAATTATATCAAAGCGTCTTTCCTTCTCAATGCCCGGATATTCACTCTCTTTGAGAATAATCCAAAATTTAAAAAAACAAGGAAAAGAAAAGGGGAGAGAAGTTGCTGTGTGTGAAACCGCAATCAAGAAATGTAGCCAAGGGAATGGCAGCATACATGCTTTGATAGAGCAGTAAAAAGAGTGTGTCTGTAAACAATTACGCTTACGGACAATCAAGTACAGAAAGTTTTAAATCACACAATTTCAACTTCCCTTCTTTGTCTTTAGAAGGCAAGCAGAGGAGAACAAAATGAAGGGTTCCTGGAAGAGATTCGACACTTTTGACACGTTTCTTGGCACTTTAATGCATAATCAGCAAAGAGAATCCACTTCAAATCAAGGCTGCAACAATTTTTTTCTTGATGTAGTTCAGGACTTCTTCCACATCAACTGTCCATGTCACTGAAATAGGCGAATATTCGGTCCAAAACATTCTCAGTGTTCTAGACTCCCACATTTGCGTAGAATTCGAAGGGGGTCGAATCGCTTCGCGATCTGATGTATGCATCTTTATCCTACACTTTGTGTAAGAGGCTGTTTTTGTGGCTCGAACCCGTAACTCCAAAGTCATAAAGCAACAACCTTACTCGCTGCAGCTTTACCCTACACTTTGTGCAAGAGGATGTTTCCGTGGCTCGAACCCGTAACTCCAAAGTCACAAAGCAACAACCTTACCGATTGCTCCAAGGCACGCCCTCAATATCCGGTCCAAGGATTGCTTGTATTCCACCTGCATTGTTGTTTCTTTTTCAAAATCTAGCTTCACAGGTGAACAAGTATATAAGATGCACTTGGTAAGTTACTATAAACATACTTTTTCAGTCCTTGGTCCAGAAGCGTATGGCCCGCCCAGATGCCCTGTGTCTCGACCCTAACAACCCCCTTCTTGTATGTAAACAGATCAGGACGGACAAGAGCTACGAAATTAACAGGATCATGAAGGAAAATCTCTGATGAGCAATTCTACGGATTAGCCAACAAGAATTCGAACCTTTGGCAGAGTTGTTAGTCGTTAAAACAAAAGGAATCAGGCTGCTAAATTGATCAATCCATATAGTCGGTCCCACATAGTGAGAGAAAATAATTGAGTGTTGTTGTAGTAAGTAACTGAAGAAACTAATCAACCACGTCTAACTTTAAAGGAAGAATCACCTGTCAGTTTTATTTGTGCTGTAATATTTATGCCAACGACCTCAATATCTAACCGTGATGTAAACACAACATCTGCTGCTTCAGGGTCTCCATAGATCTGCATATCGAAAGCTAAACGACTTATTCATGAATGAAACTCCACCTAAACATCTTTACAGAACTCATGGATAACTTATAGTATAATGAAACTGACGATGTCATGGGAATCCTCAAGAAACAAAAAGCTTCATTAATGAAGAGAACAGATGCTAAGATAGACTAGATAATTGTCACATCAGGTATTGGTGTATCATTGTTTCACATGTGCCCTAGACAACATTTATTTTTGTCTTTTCTAGTTTTTCATACAAGTGTATGTAATTTTCCAGATCGTAGACAATAGCTATAATAAAATCATAACCTTTTCCCCAAAAGTTGAACGGTATGACAACGTTAAGCTTAATAGTAAAACTTAAAATGACAAGAACCAAGTAAAGGATCAAGAGGAAAGAAGGAAGCGAATCCAAGTTCCATGCAGAAAAATGAATGATTTCCTGGGAGCAGCTGTAACTCAGTGAAGATTACTATTAACTGGATTATTGGCAAATAAGAAAGCGAAACAACCCTTTTCTAAGACTGCTCAGTTGAATTGTATATCAAAGGAATTTAGTGTAAATAACACCGAACATCAGAGAAAAAGTGGAAATTTTGGTATGTACATTTGCTTCAGCAGCAGGATTGACATTCCCTATAGCAAAGAAAGCACCACCAAGTATCACAACTCTCTTAACCTTGCTTGCAAAGGACGAGTATCTCTTGACAACCTAAATCAGTAAAATCAGAGGGTTAAATATGTGCATGAGATAAAACTACCAAACAACTGAAATAAACTATGTGCATTTGTTTAGGGAACACCATACGAAAGCCAAATTTGTTAGAGGCCCCAATGCTAGTATAGACACTTCGCCAGGATATTCAGAAGCCTTATCCACCAAAAAATCAGATGCCGATTTATCAATCTTCTTGGCTTTTGGAGGAGGCATAAATACATTACCCAGTTCATCTGAACCATGAACAATGTCTGCAACATGTGTATACCCCCCCTTTCCAGAAAATTCAGAAAAGAATCAGGTAACTACACACTCAAGAATGAAAATTGAATTCACTCGCAGTTCAACTTGTGTGGACAACTGCAACTAGTACATCACTTGCCATTTAAAGAATATCAGAAGATGGTTTCTTCTTCCATTTATACCTTGTACTGAATGAATAGGGAGACATGAAAGTGATAGCCACTTCATCGTTTGAATGAAATTGAGAAACCTAAGAACATTCTCCCTCTCATTGAATCAAAGTGTGGAGAGGTAACTGGGCATTGCTTTCTCCTACCTCTATTGAAGATCATAAGGGGAGGAGGATGCCGCAATTACAATCCTTTTATGACATGTGAAGCATTTCTGTGATGGTAAACTTAAGCTACCTTACAGGGACACACATTCAAAGATACAAAGATCATAGGGGATTTCATTGGTCAATGGAAAAGGTTGATACTAAAATTCTAAATGGCAAAGTACAGAAATAATAATGTATTCCACAAACCGCTCTACAGATATGAAGGCTTAACTTCAACTCTTGCACAAGCACACTCAAACCATGCAGCAAAGCACTTAGCAAGAGAAACATCAAAAGAGCAAGCAATGAGATTAATAGTAAATCACGACTTTTGGTTGAAAATGGTGAACACTTTGAACTAGTTCAGAGACAGAAGGTGTTGGAAATGCAGTAAGAACTGGCTAGCAACTCTTTTGAAAGAGGTTCTCATTATGTACGCCTGTGAGAGCACAAAGTACCTTCCAATAAAAGAAAAAATGAGAGACAACATCTCAAGTCGCACATCTAATAGTGGATTCACATGTTTATACTTTGAAGATGGACAATATTCTTATATTTGTTTCATCATAATGCATGCGAACCAAAGAATCAGTTTGCAAGCAAGGGAAAAAAGTCAATTTGTTTCCTTTGTTAGTGGACAAAAGTAGTCACCTTGAGAGGTTCAGGGCTGCCCTCGGCTACTGGAATGCCCGGTTATCCTGCGATCTCACACAATCCTTTTGCACATTTAGAACAATAACTGATCATCTACACGTACATGAAAGGCTGAAAGAACAGGAGCAAAAATTGTGGAAAACTTCAAACGTCATGTAGATTAAGCACACCAGAAGCAACGAAGTACGTGTAGCATCTCCTGTGGTTACATTGCCAAAGATTGTGGTCAATCCCAGCAGCTCTAGTTCGGGATTTTGAAATGCCATTAATATTGCTATACTATAATCTAGAAATAAACCAAATAAAACCAGTTTAAAATCAAATATATTACACCTCAAAGAAATGTAAAAGAAAAAGATACCAGAATCTTTGTCAAAAAAGATACACCAGCATTTTATTTTTAATATTTTTACACATGCACATAGAAGAGGGGAATAGGGATTCAAGTTGATACCAGAAAATACAATGACCTTTCCCCCTAGGCTCAGTCCGTATCCCTAGATACACCCAAATTAATTCATCAGAAATAAACCACAAGGCACAGAGACCCTACAACTGAAACAGGGAACCATATCCTAAAGTAGGGAGCCCAGCAGTCCTGACCTACCATCTCCTAACCTAGCAAGCAGCTTCAAGGAAATATTCTAGATAAGGGATTTCCAATTCAAGAACTAAGATTCAAATTCAACCAAAAAATAAAAATCTGCTAATACATTGCCAACAAAATAAAGCTTGACGCAGTATGTTCCCTTTATCAAGTTATGAATTCCTTATCATCTAGAGATGTGAAACAAAGGTCTAATCGTAATTCTTGGGGGATCTCCAAGAAAATAATTCAGATTCCTCTTTGACAATAAATTACTACCATGAAGAACCAAAAAATGGAGCCCGGCGATCCAAATACCCAAAAAGGCAACATTACATGAAAATCTTCAAAGAAAATCCGTTCGTGCACATAAAAGATTTTTTATTTTTTTGAAACTTTGTCAAACAACTGAAGTTGTTCAAGTGGAATGATTACACCCAAATGAAAGAAACTGCAAATTTCCCAATGTAAAAGAAGAGGCTTTCCTCAAAATACTTACCAATACCGGGATCTGTATCAATTATGATCTTCTGACGCTTCATAGCATTAGCGGGACTACTCAATTCCGCAACCCCGTTATCCATCAGCGGCCCATTAACATCAGTACGCAATCCAGTGTTTGCCATCAGTTTCTCAGAGATTAAAAACCTTGGAAAAATATAATACAAAGGGGGAAGGAGAACAATACAGAACGGGGAATTTTCCAAAGGTTTTTAATGAAGAAGAAACATGTAACGACAAAAAAACGCTGGAGAAATTGGATGGAGCCGCCGATGAAGACGAGACGGTTGGGGGGGTGGAGGGGGTTCAGGGGGCGCGGGGCAATTGAGCTTGAAAGTTTAAGGCCTGCTACATACAAAATGTGTGACTTTCTTTGGAATATTATATGCAACTAGCTTGGTGAATTATGTCTTTTTCAAAATAGAAAGATTTTAATGCAAATTTAAGACCATTATTTGATCTGATGACTTTGATTCTTTCATCAAATTAAGTATGAACATAATGATAAAAGTTTTGTGGTGATCTGTTTAGTTTCAGCTTTATATTTGAGCAAATAAATTTAGAAAAATATGCTATAGTCATACCATACATTGTAAGACGTCTATAAGGTCCCAAAATGTCATTGTGAAAACCACCAAAGGCAAAAAATTGAAACAGAATGAGAATTTTGGAAATGCATACTCATTGCTTTGCCATTGGACAAATTTTACAAGAAGAATCAAAACTGGAACTTAAAATAGAGGAGTTTATATGTGTTTATTTCTCCGAGTCTTGGAGTAGATACATGCACAAGCCTCAGATGCCATAGCAAAGAAGAAGAATCAAGAGAAGAGGATGAGCAACAAGCTCGAGAATGATACACAACTGAAGATGTTAGATGATCACAGAAAGTGAGCACCATCATTAGTTGTTTAACAGGCTTATGACATAGTACAAACCTTTAGAAAGTTTAGCTGAATCAATCTTCTTCATGAGAATTGGCCTTGAATGAGACATTGGTGAGAGAAAAATACACAAAAACATTTGATGAGGTTACAAGTTTACTAAGAGATAAAGAGATTAACAGAAAAAGAAGGAACAAATTGAACCTATGATAGGACTAGTGAAGAAGTAAGTGACATTGAACCGATATATATGGCTAATATAGATACATTATTTGGCAAATTAACTTGTACGTTGCAAATAGGAGAATATGAATCAAAAAGAGATAAAGAACAACATATGTGATCTGTGCAAACCTCGGATCCGTGTCTGCGGGTGGTGGTGGAACGCCAGTGATATGGACACTCTGACCACGGCCTCCAATGGCCTTTTTCATGAGGGTTGCCCATAACTGGTAGTTATCACTATGTAATTTGATACCCAATGATAGATTATCCAATTGAGGAGCATTGATGTTGTTCTTGAGTAAGTTAACCAGCTGTATAGACAACTCATTGTTGTCGATTTTTGTCTTGCTGGTGCTGCTGGACATATCTGCGGTTGATTGTTAGCCGAGTGGAAAAGGTATATTGGACGATGATGATTTTGATCATGTGTCCCAAAGGAAAAAAAACTTCCTTCGTTTTCTGTTTTTCTCTTTTTTTTGGTGTCGTTGGTTGTGGTTTGTTGTGTGTGATCTGACTGCTTTTGATTTAGTTGGTGTGAGTCAGACACAGTGCTCTGGTACCATGTAGGAAAGGATTATTGAATGAAAGTTGTATTTTATTGATTGGAAATGGAGTACAATACGTACAATTTATAATCGTGACTCTAGTTTATCTATGGTATACAGATGTACTCTAACTTAAATACAAGATACAATCGATCTGATTATGATTTGATTAGGTACAAAATAATATCAAATCTTAACCAATCAAATCACCACCAATAGAGCTAAGTACACACTCTTATTTAACTTAAAAATAAAATAGAATAAAGCAAAATGTCTCACTAAATTTGCTGCGTTTCTTATATTGTGAAGTAGCAGTTGATCGACACAATTTGACGCAATTTTCATTATGGGTCATAGATGAACAGTCTCTGTGTGTTTCTAACTCATGAGCATAGTTGCGTATATCTGACCACTTCATAGCTCGTCATAAATGGGAGCTTCTAAAACAATAGGGTAATGTTGTTATTCATAATGCTTTTAATTAGTGTTACTTAAAGAGTGTTATAATTGAGGGGAAAACTTCATTAGTTAACTAGGGGATTGATCTTAAGCAGTAGGTCACCTCTCGGAACAGTAGGCGACGTAGTTAGGTCTACCTTTCCCAGACTTTCGTAGTACACAATAAAGAATTATTGTAATTCTGATATTCCTTTGACAAAATCCATTGGTGTCCCCAGTTTTCTCTGCAGTTTTTTCTTTGTTCAACGTAATTAAACAACGTTAAGAAGACCTTAGTTCAACTTTTAAGACTGACGGCACATTAAGATTTAAATATCTGCATATACACAAATTTCTTCATTTTATAATAATGAAACTTAAAAAAAAGAAACAACAAGAAATTAAAGAAATAACTGCACAAAGACTTTTCATTGTAAAAATCAAATCACATTATATCATTTGTAACAATTGCATTATCGTTTCCTATATGTTGCACTCTCATGAAAGGATACAGTGAAAATTCTCTGCACAAAATAAAAAGGCATTCCCATGGTACTAGGCTCCCGTATTCGTGTATAATTCATGGAAGACCAGATCGTTTTGCGATATGATTATGATAATGTGTTATGTAAAATCTATCATTAAACCATCAAGAAAACAGTATATTCATTCAAGTTCATAGTTGCACCACTAAAACCACTGTTTCTTCCTAAAAAAAATGTCTGTACCGTCTATTTTTCTTTAACAATAAAACCGTAAACCAGGTGGAATATATGAGAATAAGGGGCCTAACCAAACATCTTCTTTACAATGACAAGACCCGCATTGAAATTTTATCGTAGAAGTATAGTGTGAATTTTTTGGATTATTGAGTGAAGAAGACCAAGTGTAAAGAGCCTCCTCGGAGCATCAGGATATCCTGAAATAGTGTTTCTTTTGTTGAAAAAAGGCACAAAATCAGGAAAAGATAGTGCAGTAAATTAAGACAGCTTGATTCTTTCCATTTGTAAGTAAATCAAATCATTACCTTAGATAGGAAAACATTGATTAGGAACATTAATAGGTGATTCTATTTCCTTGTAATATTGTGTAACAATAGCATAAATAGGGCTGTACTATACCAGAAAGATCAATGAAATGAAAACAGTTTTTTCTTCCTAAATACGATCATGGTATCAGAACAGGATTTCTCCTCTCTGTAAAAGAAAAAAACCGGTTGAAGTTTCTGGGAATAGGCTCAGAAAGAACTTCATCATTGCCTTCCTCCTTTCTCAGCCATACGGCTAGTCACATTCTGATAACCCTCACAGCCATTCAGCTGTGTTGCTAACAGATATCTGTTCAAATATACCGACCTGCAAAATAAACAACAATGTCAGACACTGGCAAATCTGAAATACCAATTCCTCCAGAATCTTCATCCACCACAAACACCGTCCCTGGAGATCTAGCGTTACAAGTCGCCCAGATCCTCAGAGAGAGTTTACGCCCACCCGTACCATCTCAAGATGTGCACGTTCCTGAAATATTGCACATATCAGTCAAACTCAACAGTGGGAATTACTCACTATGGTCAACAGTAATCTATAGGGCTATCCTTGGCCAAGGCAAAATCTCCCATTTGACAGGAAACCCGGCACCACCACAACCGATTGACCCACAGTACATCAAATGGGAACAAGACGATAACAAGGTCTTTACCTGGATCTTGCAAAATGTTGAACCAACGATGATTAGCAACATAACTAGGTATCCCACAGCCAAGGCCTTGTGGGATGGCCTAGCACTTACCTACGGCATGGGAGGTGATGGACTCCAAATTTTTGACCTCCACAAACAAGCTAGTACCATCAGGCAAGGAGACGGGACAGTGGAAGAATGTTGGAACAAACTGCAAGCAATATGGGTGTCAATTGACACCAAAGATCCGAACCCGATGAGATGCCCAGAGGACATCCGATTATATAACCAAAAAATTCAGGAATCCCGACTCTATCAGTTCTTGTTGGCCTTAGGAGACCGCTTTGAACAAGAAAAAAAGGATATTGTTAAGAGGGAACCTTTACCCTCCGTGGAAGCAGCGTTCGCAGAGATTCGAAGAGCAGAGGCAAGGAATAGCGTCCTCAGAGGACATACTCCCTCAGAGATGCACTCATCATCGGGAGTAGAAGTTGGACAGGGACTGATAGGAAGAGCTCCGTCCATGGGCCGAAATAAGAACAGACAAACCCAGACAGAAAAGCAAGGGACTGGAGGACCCTCATCCCGCTCAAACTCTTCATCACGGGATGGGAAAATTGACAAGAGCCAACTACAATGTAGCCATTGCAAGAAAAAGGGACACATAAAAGAAAATTGCTTCCAGCTGCAAGGATATCCAGACTGGTGGGAAGGAAAGAGGATTACCGTGACAGGTTTTGGAGGCACAGCCATCGCTGGAGGACCAGCCAGCATCAACCCCCAAAGTGAGGACGGCGGCGGCACAAACAGAGGCAGCCCAACTGGCCACACACAGGAACCTGCGGCCAACCCTAACCTCAGCAAGGAAGCGGGCAAGGAAGCGGCAGGTAAAAGGGGGTCTGGGAAAAACCCTAGCCCCCTTACCTTTTTATATCCCGTAAATTACTCTCAGGTCCTTGATATCTCTGAACAGGTTAATACAGTCCATGAAGAATTACGTAATTCAAGACAAGTCCCTCCTCAGCCCGAAATTGCAATAAACGGCCCCAATGTTTCATTCCCAGCCGAAATAACTCCAGAAATTCCCAAAATTCCCAAAACAGCCCCCCATAAACCAGTATATTCACCAAATGACCCTGCAAATTCCCATTACCCTCATTTAGCAACCCCACTTCAGTGAGTAAGTCCAGGACATACTTTCGTTGGGAAATGTAGATCCCTGTGGATACACCAATGGTACCAAATCAAAAGTTGGAGGTGATCGAGGGAGCTCCTCAAGTAGATTCAGAACAATATCAGAGACTGGTTGGAAAGCTGATCTATTTGTCCCATACTCGGCCAGATATAGCCTATGCAGTGGGAGTGGTAAGCCAATTCATGCATAGTCCGCAAAAACATCATCTGGAGGCAGTATTCAGAATTCTTAGATATCTTAAAGGCACACCAGGACACGGTATCATATTTCGAAACCATGGACATCTCAACATCGAAGCATACACTGATGCTGACTGGGCAGGAGACATAGTGGACAGGCGATCGACATCTGGATATCTTACCTTGGTTGGAGGAAACCTAGTGACTTGGCGAAGCAAGAAACAATCGGTGGTGGCTCTCTCTAGTGCGGAAGCAGAGTTTCGAGGAATCGTTAGAGGCATTACGGAAGTCTTATGGCTAAGAAAACTTATGGCAGAACTTGGCTTTCCAGCAGAGGGTCCGACGTGTCTTAGGTGCGACAACAAGGCCTCCATTAGCATTTCAGAAAATCCGGTCCAACACGATAGAACAAAACACATCGAGATTGATCGACATTTTATAAAGGAAAAGCTTGATAACGGCATCGTTGCTCTACCGTTTGTTCGCTCCGAGGATCAACTTGCAGACATACTCACTAAAGCAGTCAATGGACGAATATTCACCAGTGTTTTGCGCAAGTTGGACATTAGAGATCCTACTGTTCAACTTGAGGGGGAGTGTTGAAAAAAGGCACAAAATCAGGAAAAGATAGTGCAGTAAATTAAGACAGCTTGATTCTTTCCATTTGTAAGTAAATCAAATCATTACCTTAGATAGGAAAACATTGATTAGGAACATTAATAGGTGATTCTATTTCCTTGTAATATTGTGTAACAATAGCATAAATAGGGCTGTACTATACCAGAAAGATCAATGAAATGAAAACAGTTTTTTCTTCCTAAATACGATCATCTTTTCTATAACTTACTTTGTAAATAATCAATAAAGATAATGCATTAATTGTAACCGACTAATGGATTAACGGATAAAACTGAAAGTTAGATACAATTATAATGACTAGACAATGCATGGAATGATGTCGCTTAATAAAATATACTTCTTAAATAAGATTTAGACTTTTCTGATAAAAAAGTATTATCTTTCCCTCACTAATCCATATCATTGTTACTGATTTCATCTTCATGTTAGCCAGAAAATCATTGTGAATTTTAGAAACAAATCAAATGAAAGGGAGAGAGCAACTCCTGTGTCCAAGGTAGATGATACATAGTGAAAATCCAAAAGTAGCTACAACAAGTAAACCATGTAATGTTAGGGGATGTTTAGTTGTAGATTTGTTGAGGAGCGTTACACAGCCCACCTTCCAACAACCCCACCACTCCTAGTAAACAACGTTTATAAATAACATTTCAGACTCAAAAACTATTGACACCAAAACAAAAGAAACCAACATGCAAACTTAGCAATATACTATGTATTAGGTTTTCCATCAAAAGTTCCTTAAGACACATTCCTCTTGTACTATATAAACCCCATGGCTTCAAGTTCTAGTATCAAGTTTTCTGAAGAATGTGAAATTTCCATCGAGTTTTTCTCGGACATGGAATTGGAATATGAAGAAGAAGAGGAAGAGGAGGAGGAGGAGCTTTTTGAGATCAATCTGGAGGCAGTAAATGACATGCCGCAACCTCATTTTTGGGAAAGTTATTTTACTGAAACAAGTAGCCATGCTCTTCTAGCCAACTGTCTGCTACCTATCGCCGATATCTCATCCGCCGTTCCGGCAGCAACCAACGCCGGTGGTTTGCTAAATATGCAAGAAAGTTCATTCCTCTGCTCTTTCCCCAGAAATGTCATGCTTCGGATGGCTCCTCTTCATTATACAACCTCTTGACTGCAATGCGTAGTAAATAATCGTGTGTTGGAAATTTATATAAAGATATGGTAACCAAACAAAAATATGATGTACAATTCGCAAAAACATGCAAGTTTTTATTCTAGTTTGACCTTGACGAGATTCATCTGAACTATATTTGAGTTAAACTAGGATAATATATTTTTGAGACGGAGTAAATTACAATGCTATATCTTAAGTCAATCAGGCTATTTGTCTGATTGTGTTTGAGATGAATGGTCTGGCATGATTAATCATAAGAACAATGAAGTTATAGCAATTAATATGAATACTCCAGTATTACTATTTGGTATTTTTCTGTCCAAAAAAGGGTAAAAAACTTGTATTACTTGGTGCAGCTTAAAACCTTAATGCAACTAGGGAAAGATTATTGTCATTCACATATAACGTTAGTTTATATGCCTTTCTAACTTGTATCAAAAGATTATTCTCTGACCCTGGGTCCCACTGTTATAGTTCCAAAGAGCTTTGTGGATGATGCAAATCAGGAGCTTAGCAGCCTCTTAGGTTGAGTGATGACTTACGCACTGACTCACACAAGGTGTCCATTTACAAACCAGGCCTTCGATCTAGTAGCAGTGGAACACCTATACTGTCCGTGTCCTTAGATTGATTCTTGATTTCTTTGAATAAATCCAAACCCGAATAGCAAGTGAGCTATGATCTGGAAGCATATGCCATTCTAACTTAGAAGTTCATGTTGCTGTAGGAAACGTCAAACTCAGATGATGCACTTGTGTAGAGTACGTCATGCCGTCATGGGTTACCACCAGATATTGCACCAAACCGTCTCATCATATTCAATAGTTAAGGAACCATGCCATTGTCTAAGGGAACCGGACACCCCCTATTTTGACCTATATCAAGTGTTTACTTTTCAAAATTTAACTTTTTACATTTCACAAGTGCTAACATAAGTATGTAGCATTAGCATTTTAACTGAAACAAAGAAAATTCTTTTTTCACATTCACTCACAAGTGCTGGCAAATGCCGTATATGAAAATGGAACAGGCTTACCTTTAAAGTATTTATAAAAAAATCTGCATGTAATACTTGGTTTATGGACAAATTTGATTTATTTGGAATGAATTCCGTTCAAACTGCGCAAAATTTTTTTTTGCTATAACTTAAGGACAGATCGAAGAATCTCGTACTATACATTGTCTAGAATCTTACTATACTCTATTGCATCCTAATGCATTAGACAAAGAGTACATTGCCAAATAAAATTTTCCACTGGTGTGAACCAAAGAAAACAATTAACAAAAACTTTCAAGGTGGAAATCCTCCTTCAAGACGAGAGAGTAAGAACCACGAGGCCCAAAGCCCATCAAAATCTCCATTAGTAATCCAATGTGATACAAACATGTCTCTAAAAGACAACTAACTATCTAAAAGTAATCAAAACACCAAGAATTTCATGATCACAAAATAGTAGTTGAAAAATATCAACAAATTATAACAGTCCGTTTTGTGAATTTTGAAAATCCACAGCTCCAATTTCCAATAACACGGTATAGATCAAAAAAAACAATGAAAGAGCAATCTCCCGTAATATTTTAGACTAATCGAAGATAGTTTGTTCATCTGATTGTCTACCTAATAAAATGTACTCAAAGCTAGAAATTCTATTACAGAAGTCATAGATCTCAAAACCTTTTCTCCAACAACAGACCAAAGCAACTATGGCACACCGCAACAACAAAAAAAACAACAACAGCATTATCTTATAGACTCCCGTTTATGGCGAAGTATGAGGAATCAAATATATGTAATTGATGAGACCAAAATTCACTTGCTTGATAAGACAAGACTTTCAAGCTAGTCACTAACGATCAACGTAAAGTCCACCTCGGCCAGTAGATCCGTCAGCCTCAGCTCGGCCACTCTTCTAAGGTCGGCAATTATTCAATATTTCCAGGACATGGTTAGGCCTGTAACCAGTCTTCTCAGATCAGCTCGGCATATTGCACCTCTGCTGGGGGAGATACCGTTTCTGATCAGCCTCAGCAAGTAAATATTCAAAATATCAGATCAGTAGTGCATAACTTCCCAAGGAATCAGGTTCTACTCGGCCTTTGAACATCCTCAGCCTCAGCTTCTTGACTGCCCCGAGCCCTAGCCTCGGTCTCAGTCTCATAAGGGTTTTTGCCCCTAAATAACTCGGCTAGTTCAGACAAGATATTTATTAACTGCTGCTTGGGACCTACCAAGACAATTCTGCAAACTCTTTCCAGGTGCCAAGCATCGCTTGGCTGAATGAAGAGTCATTATTGCTGGCCGCCTGCGTGTCATAGACTCATCTATTTGCGCAGCCACTTGCGCATGCATCTGTCCAATCACACTGCACATCTACTGCAGACTAACCCTCCTATACACGCAATAGTCCCATCATCGGGCAGAGGGACTGATCTAATCAATTTTATGCATAAAATGCCTTCAAGACAGACGAAGGAGAGGGAGCCAAACACAACTTTTGGAGTCTTCTTCTCTGAGGAAAGAACTCCATATTCTCCAACCTTCTAACTCTCAGTGAGAGAGATCCAAAACGGCACCTCAGCCAACATATAAACATCCACCTTATCAGTGAGAGCTTGGGACAAGTTCATTCTTAACCTTTTATTCCAGCATAAACTGCATACAAAAATACTCATAACTGACTTGAGCGCCGAAGGGTTTTCCCAAGGTAGTGCCCCTGGGCCCTAACGTCTCATTTTCTTCTCAGGCTCCATTGACGGACCCAAACGGAGAACTAACGACATACTATAAGGATCATCTCTGATCCACCTGGTGAAGATCCGGCTTCATCAGTAATCATACGCATGTGTTAGAAACACATAGAGGTTGTTTCCCGATGATCCATAATGATGCGTCAAACTGTGTAGATGAACTTGCAAATCCTTTTTATACTAATTACTAAACTTTTCTTTCAAAAAAAACAAATCATACGCTATTTTTTCTTTGTTCTGTAAAAAAAATATCTTTTTCTTCAATTTTCTTCTAAAATGAATATTTAGACTTTTTGAGTGTTAAGCTCCACATGAAAGTGATCTAACACAACATATCTTCCTATAACGGCTATGTGAAGGTAACTATCATTGCATATATCGAATAGCAAAAGTTAAGCTTCTTCAATCTTGATACCTCATCCTCATCAAAATCAATCGTGTCCATAAAATATCACCACAAAAACAAAAGCCTATAGCGACAGACAAAATACGTCGCTATTTCGTCGCTACAGGCATATAGCGACGAAATAGCGACGAAGAATGAAGGTCGTTATACGGCTTGTCGCAAAGCAAATTTCGTCGGCAATGCGTCGATGTATTGTGACGAAAAAAATTGCGTCGGTGTATCGTCGCAAAACTGCGACGAGAAACTGTCAGGTCTGCGACCTTTTTTCTGTTGTCGCTGTTTCGTCGGTAAATTATTTCGTCGCTATTTCGTATTTTTTATTTTTTTATTAATGTTCTGCGACAAAGAATTTCGTCGCAAAACTTCGTCGGTATATGTTTTACCGTCGCTATTTATTATTTTTTGTTTCCGTTTTATTTCGTCGCAAAATGTCGTCGTTAATATGTCTTTTCGTCGCTAATTTTAAATTTTTGTTTTTTTATTTCTGATCTGCGACAGACCAATTTCGTCGCCGGTTCGTCGGTATTTTTTATTTTTAAAAATATTAAATTTACTAATAATTATTTTAAATACATTATTTAATATTAAATTTTAAATTTTTTTTGATTTATTAATAATATTAATACATTATTAATTAAAAAGTTTTTATTATTATTATTTAATTTCTATAATATATTTTATTTTGTATATTAAATCATTTGTACAAATATTATACAGTAATACGGCATTTGCGCATTCAAGTTCGTATAATTAAACAACACAAACGAAATAGAATCCGTAAAATTGTCAGATAGAATATATAAAAGTACAAAGAAAATGTCAATACAACAAATGAAATAGACTGTACAAACAATGAAAAAATAAAAAACTATGCAGAGGAAGATGGAGGGGGATCATGCGGAGAAGAGTGACCATCAGGAGGGCGGGGCTGAGGCTGAGGCTGAGGCTGCGAGGAGTTGGAAATGAAAGTCATGACGACCTGCGACAGCTGGAAGATTTGCTGGTTCGTTGCCCTGCTGCACCTGCATCGTCTGATGCTGCGCATGGCTCAAACGCCTGCTGAAAGCGACTGCTGCAATCGCCTGCTGCTGCGACTGCAGTGCCTGTAAACTCTCCTCTTGCCTCGTCCCTGATGGACTCTATCTCACGCTTGCAGCGCCGCATTATCTGCTTCCAGGCGCGAAATATCCTCTGGCGTCGCAGAAGGCGCGGAGGTGCTGGCCTCAGAGGAAGCACCTGGATGCAGAACTTCAGAAAAGAATCGCGGCGCTGCTGATCCAACCCCGTACACCTCCTTCTTCTTCTTATTCTGAGGGCCGACGGTCCGAACCGCATCTCAATAAGCGCGGTTCTTGTCGGCCTGTTCGCCCCCTATCTGCGAGTAATCTGTTGTACTCGTCCTGAATAAGAATATGAAATTGTTATGGTTTAGCAATAAAACAAACTAAGGAAAAAAACAAATGATATTGTAGTCTACTTACACTGATGTCGCTCGGGCCTTCGTCGTGATCCAGTCCTCCGTTCCGTCGGAGGCTCTCTTCCGATGCGTCTTGTAGAAGAGATCGTAGGAGGCTGGCCACTCCCCGTCTCCTGGTGCTGAAAGAATGAAATAAAATATGTTAGTGATATGCAGAATTTTTAAAAATTTCGGCATGACCTATTCGTTTATCGGAGGTATCCCGGCCTTAAAGGCCTCTCCCAAGTCAAATCACATGTACCACTTAAAGTAACCATATACGAATACCAAAAAAAACAACAGCGCAACATAAGTAATCAACGAATATAGATAATCCACTTAACTCACTGAATGTAAATAATCCACTTAAGTCGATGAATGTAAATAATACAATGAAATCAATGAAGGTCGTTATAATCCAATATTAAAATACTCACCATAGAACGCATCGTGGTGGCGTGGGAAACCGAACCACCTGAGTGTGTGGCAGGTGCTGGGCCCTGTACGTTGCCGCTGCGCCGGTTCGCCGCGTTCCGGCGCTGCGGGCTTGGTAAGCAGGGTCCCTCCACCCTTCTACCCACGCCGCCCAGACGGCCTCGGATACATAGGCAGGCCTTATCCACGTGGGGTCACGCTCCGACTTGGTCTTGAGGGAGTTGACGAAGTCCCCGTAGCGTTTGGCGGCCCTATGCCGCCAGGACTGCTCCACGTCGCGGGCGATGTCGGTTGGCCAGCTGTACGACTTCTGCAATTATCATACGGAGGAATAATAAAAGTGTGGTTAGAAAAGTAATGATTGATTACGCATCAAAAAGTGAAATTCATCAAATTTGAATACCTGAAACTCATCCCAGTAGAACCTACGTGTCTCCGGGGTGACACGGCCCCAGGTATATCCAGATGGGTCAAGCCTCAGGTGGAAGGACCGGGTGATGCAACCGGAAAGCGCGCCATTGTCCGATCCAAACCTGAAGAGTTTAAGTTGTTAGGAAAAAATAACGCATGAAATATATTTGAAAACATGTTAAATAAATTAATCATTACTTACGTATGGGTATCATTTGACCAAGGGAGGGGACGACGCCCTGATATGACCACCCTGGTCCGATGCCGCATCAGACGCCGGATGAGGTGCTGAAAACGCTGGGTGTGGGTGGCGTCGTATGTCTGGGGGGTGCGGACATGTCGGCAGACCGTAAAAGGTCTGAGTCCGCAGCCAGAAGCGACGGTCGAAACCGAGGCATACGTATCATGCTGATGAATGAACGCATCGAACTCTCCTTGAAGGTCATGTGTAGATGGTGGGTATGTGGAATCTCGTCGGTAACCGTCACTAGCCATCAGATCTGAGAGGAACATATTAATAATTTTAAACGGAGGTTTTCCCAGCCTTAATGGCCTCTCCAAAGACAAATGCAAATCATACCGAAAATCATATGCAAACCTCTTACAAAGCAGTTTGTGTAATGCATCATTCATTGGCCCAAGCACACCACATTTCAACTAATTTCAACCTTAACAACAATATTGTTGCATATATACCATATATACCCGTATATACCCGTACATACATATATATACCATATACATATATACCCGTATATACATATATATACCCGTATATGCATATATATATATACCGTATATACATATATATACCATATACATATATGTACCAAAAATAGATTATATAATTATAAATATATTTAAATAGGAAAAATATATTAATACATACATAATTCTACCAAAAAAACAGTTTCTAATAATTTTACATATATTTATATACAAAATTACAAAGATATATTACAAATCTATTATAAACAGTTTTTACAAATTTAACTATATTTAAATACGAAATTAAATATGTACCGTATATATGTACCGTATATATGTATTTGTGCGTGTATATATGTATTAAAAACATATACATACATATACCGTATATATGTATATGTGCGTTGTACCGTATATATGTATATGTGCGTGTATATATGTATTAAAACATATACATACATATACATATACATATACATACATTTACAAATCTATTAAATACATATACATACATATACATACATATACATATACATACATACGGTAATTGCAATAAAAACGAAATACATACATATACATATACATACATACGGTACATGCATACATATACATAAAAACAAATATACACATACATATACATATACATACATACGGTAATTGCAATAAAAACGAAATACATACATATACATATACATACATACGGTACATACATACATATACATAAAAACGAAATATCATATACATACATACGGTACATACATACATGCGGTACATACATACATATACATAAAAACGAAATATACATATACATTTACATACATACGGTACATACATACATACGGTACATACATACATATACATAAAAACGAAATATACATATACATATAATACGGTAATTGCAATAAAAACGAAATAGGAAGAAAACTAACCGAGAGGGGAGGTCAACGGAGAGGAAGCTCGTCGGGGGGGGTTCGCCGGAGGGGATTTTCTTCGCGAGGGGGGGTTTTCGCCGGAGGGAGGGGAGGTTTTCGCAGGGGGAGGGAATGGGGAAGAAGAAGGGAATTTCAGCTTATATCTATGAATTTTGCGACGACATAGCGACGGAAGTTCCGTCGCTATTTAGTTTCGTCGCTATTTTTCATGGTTGTCGTTATTTCAAATTTAGCGACGAAACATTTTGTTGGTAACTCGTCGGTGTTATCATTTTTGAAAAAAAAACAATACAATTCTTCCCTGGTCAATCTTCCTGGTCATCTGCATACTCATACGCATCTTCATCTTCGTCTTCATCTCATCTTCATCTACATGCTCGTCGTCCTCTTCATCCTCGTATTCGTCTTCGACTACGTCTTCAATATTGTCAGGCGGTTGTATGTTAAGATGAATTTCGATAAAACCGCAGTTGGGGGTCATTTAGAGGGAGGTCGTGCAGTTGAACATGTGTCGTATCTAGAACGGACGGGTTTTCTTCTTGAAAATGCGGCGTCCATACCATCTGAAACTGTCTGTATACTCACATCAAACTGCTCGATTTCACTTTGCACACGGCTCGCCAGTCTTTTGAGCTCGCATTCATCCTCGTTGTTGGATAGGATAGATAGTACACCTGGGACGCTTGACTAGCCAAAACGTATGGATCGTATTTTCTGTACCGTCGCCCTTGGTGTATGTCTACCAACTTATATTGGTCGTGGACCTTTGTTGCCAACGCGATAACCTTCTCGAGTTGGGATCGTACCAGTTCGCATTTGAATAGGACCCACCCGCTTTATATGGCAATGCGGGATATTCGAGCTCAATGATGTCAGTAAGGTAGCCGTAGAAGGTCATCCCTCGTCCGGGCTATTGTCATAAACGCTTGACACACACTCCGCTGTTCTCTGACGATTTTTCGGACTGGCATGGGAGAACTGTGTGGAATCTAATACCCGTTGACAAAACACATGTCGTGTCGCGTGACTCTGTTCAATGGACCCTCGGCTACTTGGCCGTCAGAATGTAACCGTACTCATCGTCAGCCAGATGACCTTTGCTCGCCTGTAAAAGGACAAGTAAGTATACATCAACGGGGCAATAAATGTGTATCACATATCGTACACGTAACAGGCAAATACTAAACTTACATGCCACCTGAACCAATCAGCAAACTTGGAATCTAACTCATTGTTTATTGCATCGCTCGATATACCCGGTGAACGGTGTTGCAATAAATCAACGAACAAGCTGAAGCAAATTACGAATGAGTACCCTGTATATCTTTGTAACATAATGGATAGAGTATCGCAAGGTATTTACAAAATAAAATGGGAAATCGTTTATACCTCTGGAAACGGTCGACTTGACGGCAGTTGCGCAGAACATAAGAATGAGCAATCTTCAGCTCGCTGTCCCCCAATATCATTTCCTTTCCCTGTCCGTGAAATCTGATCGGATGTGTGAATATTGGGAGGACACCGGATCTGGAAATGCCGTCGTCGTTCCGGGGAACATCTCTGCACCTCGACGGGACATCTGGCTCGAAGTAATGAGACACGAAGGTCGATGCTTCCTCCGTCAGATAGGCATTGCACATAGAGGCCTCGACTTTCGCCTTGTTCTTGATGTTCAGCTTCAAATGCCTGAGATATCTGTTCATATAGTGAATATATGTTCAATGCATATCGCTTTAGACACATAAGAATGTCATGCACATAAAAAAGAGTACCTCTCGAACGGATACATCCACCTGTACTGAACAGGACCACCAACACGTGCCTCGTATGGTAGATGAACTGGCAGGTGTTCCATTGAATCAAAGAAGGCCGGAGGGAATATAGTTTCCAGCTTGCATATGATCCTCACTGGGATTTCGCCCTCCACAGGCCTTGGACATACTCATCCGCCCTGAGTCCTCGTGGCTGTAAGACATCTGAAGAACGACTCATCTCGGTAATTGCATTCTCCCATACATTGGTTGGAAGCAGCTCGCGGAATGCAATGGGCATCAACCGTTGCATGAACACGTGACAGTCGTGGCTCTTCATCCCGTGCAAACCGCGTTTATTCACGTCGAGTTCTTCGACAGGTTCGAAACATGGCATCAGGAAATCTAGCCGTCCCCTAGCCACGATAACAACCGACTGACCTGCTCGCATTCAGCGTGTACGAGGACTTCGGCATGTATGATGTGCCAACGGGATGCAGCTCCGGTCGCATGTGAGGTCGGCATATCAAGTCGTGCCTTCAAATTGTCTTTTGTTTTTCCTGGACATTCAGCACTGTATTGAAAATGTTGTCAAACACGTTCTTCTCAATTGCATGACATCCAGGTTATGTCGGATCACTATTGCTCTTCCAGTACGGAAGCTCCCAGAATATGCTTCTCTTCTTCCACCCCGACACAGTAACGAGCCAGGTCTGCGTTGTGACTGCCGTCCGGATCATCAGCGACCCCCCACGAATCCACAACTGTCTATCTCCAGCAGCACCTCTGCACCCGTGAGGAGCTCCAGGCTTTGTGTCCTTATCGACAATGACAGGCAATGAACGCCGTCAAGTTCCTTCTGTACAAATGACGTCTGGGCAGGAACTTCCTATGGCTGTCGAACAAGCTTATCTTACGTCATGTTTCAAGGACATCGTCTTCGCTTGCTTCATGCAGCAAGGGCAAGCGTATTTCCCCGCTGTGCTCTCACCCGACCAACATAGAATAAGCCAGGGAAGTCACTGATCGTCCACATCAGCGCGGCGCGTAGCCTGGAAGTTTCTGTTTATGTCGATACATCAAACGTCCTCCACGCCCAAACTCCCATAACCACTTCAGCTCCTGTATCAACGGCTGCATGTATAGGTCGATCTTCTGTTTCGGATTCCTAGGACCTGGTGCGATCACAGTCAAGAACATGTAAGGCTTCTTCATGCACATCCAAGGCGGTAGATTGTACGGCGTTCACGATACAGGCCACGACGAATACTGCTCTCCCGACTGTCCAAACGGGTTGAACCCGTCGGTGCATAAACCCAACCTAACGTCCTTGTCTCCGACGAAAAACCCGGATTGCGTCGCATCGAACGTCCTCCAAGCTTCGCCGTCAGATGGATGGCACATCTCACCGTCTTTCGTGTAGTGCTCCGCGTGCCACCTCATCTGGCTAGCTGTGGCACCGGATGCGTATAGCCTCTGCAGTCTAGGGGCGAGAGGTAAATAGTAAAATTGTTTTCTTGGCACGTTCCGGTTTCTTTTGTTCGTTCTCCACCTGCTTGTCCCACAGACCCTGCACATGTCTTTATCCTCGTTGATGCCCCAGTATATGATGCACCCCTCTGAACAACAATCGATTTTCTGAACCGGCAGTCCCAACGCCTGCAGCTGTTTCTTCGTCGAATAAAAACTGTCGACCATTGTGTTCCCTTCGGAAGAGATTCCCTCATCAGCTGACACATCCCATCGTACAATCTCTCCGTCATGCGGTGTTCCGTCTTCATGCTCGTCATCCGACCGATCATGGACATCTGTGTGTGACTACCGCAACCAGGATACAGCGGCGTGTTGGCGGCGTTCAGCATCTCAAAAAACTGTCTCGCCTGAGGGTTCGGATCTTCCTCCACGAATGTACGCTGGCTGTTATCCGGATCCTGCATTTGTAACAACTGCTCTCCGGTAAATGCGCCAGCGGCTTGCGTCTGTCACCATCTGCATGTATGGGTTGTGAGATCCCTAGCCTATTTCTTCGGCATTAACCTGACCGGGTCCCCCTTCGACGTGTACAGTTGCAGATGTAGACGCCCCCTCATATTCGCCGTGACAGTACCATGTATGGTAATTGTGGACGAAACCTTGTTTCAATATGTGAACCCTCACGTCACCCGGATCCTTATATTTACGGTTCTTGCATTTCTTGCACGGACATCTAATCTGCGTTCCACTTTCATTACTCGTCGCAAAATCAATAAATTCTTCGAGACCTTCAACAAATCTAAAACACACCCCCCGTTGTTTACTCTCTGGTACATCCACTTTCTATCGCTTCTCCTCGGATCCATTTTCTCTACACCTTCAAACTAACAGCAGCTATCTTTTTTCGTTGTAGAAAAAATCAAAATTCCACACTTCTGTATTTTCGTTCAAAATTGATGATTGATGTGTTTGAAATGAGAGAAGAATGGAGAAGAGAAGAAGAAATAATGGTTTTATCGTTCCCAGTACGTTACCGACGTAATAGCGACGAGATAGCGACCACAAAAACACACAATCTCGGAAACAAACAAACACAATACCGACGACTTAGCGACGAACGGCGACGAACAAGAAACACAAATCCCGGAGACAAACAAACACATATACCGACGACGTACCGACGACCAGCGACGAAACACGTCGTTTGATATGCTTTTACCGACGAAGTACCGATTACATTGCGACGCAAAACGTCTCTTCATTCCGTACGACGTGTTTCGTCGCTAAGTCGTCGGTACGTCGTCGGTAAAAGGCAGTCCGTCCAGTTCCCCATGCTTACAACTTACGATGTTTTGCGTCGCTAATTCGTCGCTATGTCGTCGCTGATTTCACTATATAGACAGTGGATCAGCGTGTGCCCACAACAACATATAAAACAACTATTTTATAATCCAAAATGGTTCGTACTAAAGCGCAAGCACGACGTGGTGGACGTGGTGGACGTGGTGGTAGGGCGGCAACACCGCCAACTGAAGTGCCTTCTTCTTCAACTGTTCCTCCCCCACCTCCTCCCCCACCAGAGCCCTCTGAGCCTCGCCGGGATCGACAAATTGTCGAACTCCAAATAGAAGTACGAGATCTGTGGAAAATGTTAGATGAGGTGAGGGCGCATGTCACGGTTCAGGAAGAGCGTCTCGACTACATAGATAAAAGGCAGATGCGGATTAAATCCAAATCTGCACAGTTGAGACGCCAACTGAAGGCGTGTGCGGAGAGTATAGCTTCTCTCTGTTCGGATGACGAACAGTGAGTGGCTACTCTTCGCTATTTAGCTTTTTTTAAATATTTCTTATTATATTTTGTAATTTTTAATTAATGAAGTTTGTTTTTTTAATATCGTATTTGTTTTCTTAATAATTATAACACGTGTTTAATCTCTTACGAATTCGAAGCCGCACCTGTATACGCGAAATGTGGTTAAGAAAAATTTCTTCCCCGACTAATTCACCGACTAAACCTAATACAACGACGAAAACCTACTAACTATATCTTCGACGAAACTTAATAGAACGACAAAAACCTATTAACCGTATCGTCGAAACCTAACTATATCTTCGACGAAACTTAATAGAACGACAAAAACCTACTAACCGTATCGACGAAAACGGAAAAACTAAATACAATGAGAAGAACGGGCGGCGCGCTTTTTTTTTTGAATTTACCGACGCTTTACCGACGAAACAGCGACGGATAACGTCTCTTCACATTATTCGACGCGTTTCGTCGCTATTCCGTCGCCAAGTTGTCGCTATTCGGCAGTGTCAGTTCAGTTCCCAACGGTTGCATCGTACGATAAACATACGTCGCTAATTCGTCGCTACGTCGTCGCTAAAACATCCGAAAGGTCATCACTACACATTCCTAACGGTTGACAAATGCGTCGCTATGTCGTCGCTATGTCGTCGCTCATTTCACTATTTATACCCCAAACTCCGCTGTTATACATACACACATAGAACGTTATAAATAATCAAAATATGCCGCGCGTCGTTTTAAAAGAACCCCAAGGCGTGGTGGACGGGCAAACAGTGCCCCTCCAGAAGGGCCTCCTCCCAACCACCATCGGTTGAGCGAGAGGGTTCTGTATCTGTCTATGGCCCACCGCCGCATCAGGATGATCAAGAACAAATGCCGATGCAGGACGCCGACTTCCGTATGCTGATGGCAAACATCAGCAGTCGCGGCAACTGCACTACATGACTAGAAGGCTGCGGAAGATGAAATTTAGATACTACAAGCTCAAGCGCCTTCTCAAAGAGTTTGCGGAGAATGTCGCGGCCACTCTTTCGTCCGATGACGAAGAGTGAACGGCCCATCTCCGCATCTCTTTTTAGATTTTTTTTTATTTTCGTTTGATAATGTAACTTCTTATTATTAAATGAATGAGTATTTTTCAATTACCGCTTTCTTTTTCCTTAATCAATACACGTGTTTGATTCTCGATGTATCTGCGATGACACAACGACAAACCGAATTACAAACGGAAAGTAATTAAAACATTTGCCACAACGGGTTTCATTGACAAAAAAACGACGATACACAACTCCAAGAACTTAGTAAAAGACGAATTTATTTTATACTTTTAGCGACACAATTGCGACGACATAGCGACGAAACGTTACAAACTAAATAGCGACGAATAAAAAACGCAAAATAGCGACGGGACACCGACAAATCACCGACGTAATTCACCTGACTGACTATTTTTCTGTTAGCGACAACGAATTCATCGTACTTTCGTCGCAATTAGCGACCACATTTTTTTTGTCGCAGTCTCGTCGCTATTACCGACGAAACAACGACTAATTGTTGTTCGTCGGCAAACCACAATTTTTTTGTGGTGTATCATGCTCGTCATGGCCATCAACCACATCAAGTTCCTTTTCAACATTATAAAAAACAACCTTCAAATCAGTTGAGCCATCCAGCTTTTACAACAAGCAAATAAGGACCAAAAAATAGTCGAACTCAACGGGATACTATTTTATTGAGAAAATCGACTAACAATGAACTCAAATTATTTTCCCAACTTACGTGAAACAAAGAAAACAATCAACAAATCAAGATCAAACACAACCACAAACAAGAACAAAATATCGAGGACACCGAATTTTAAAATGAAAAACCTTCCTCAAAACGAGAAAGTAAAAACAATGAGGTGCATAATTAAAAGTGATACAAATATGTCTAAACAACTATCTAAAAGTAATCTAAAGCACCAACAAATTCAAGATTACAAAATACTGGTTGAAAATTTTCAGACTGATAGGAGATAGTTTGGTCATCCGATTGTCTACGTGATCAAAACTGTGCAAAGCTGAAAATTCTGACGCAAAAGACGTAGCTCGGAAAGTCCTTTCTCAGATAACAAACCAAAGCAATTATGGCAAACCGCAACAACAAAAAGATACTTCTTTATCGGCAAAAGGTTGAATCTCAATCTAAAGAGTCTTCACTGTACTAGCTCCAAGAGTTTCGTGAAGGATGTAAATCAAGAATCCATAGTCCTCCTAGATTGAGTGAGATATTACACAGTTATCCACACAATGTGCCTTACAAACCATGTCTTTTGGCCTGGCATCAGAGGAACACTCACACTGTGTGCGTCTTTAGATTCGAACTCATGACCTCTTGTTGGCAATCATCAACCCGAATACCAACTAGACTATGCCTTGGAGCAAAAGAGGACTTGGCTGCAGGGGTGCCTACGACACACCAAACCAAACAACAAAAGCCACAAAATCTTTTTATATACTGAACTTTTCCTTCGAAAAAAAATTCAAATCAAAACTCTATTTTTTTTTCCTTTCCCTTAAATTTTTTCTTCCATTGTCTTCTAGAAATGAACATGGATTTCGGATATTGGTTTTCATATAGGAATGATTCAATCCAACAATTTTAATGTATAAAAAATTTTCTAAGTAGCACTTGTTTGAGAAAACTTTTCTTATACATCAAATAGCGCATACTTTACAAT
Organism: Eustoma russellianum; assembly: GCA_036186865.1. Lineage (NCBI taxonomy): Eukaryota > Viridiplantae > Streptophyta > Magnoliopsida > Gentianales > Gentianaceae > Eustoma > Eustoma russellianum. The sequence continues at coordinate 2,170,716 of AP025044.1, forward strand.
CAGAGCATGCCCGGGGGCTACATGAAGCACTTATTAGATAAACTTTGGTGAGTAAACAAATTATTTGAGGGTCAATGTAGGAACATATATAGAGACCTTTTTTCTTATTTCTTTTCGCTTTAGATGTCATGTACAAACAAACTATTCACATCTGCGTGGGGTCTCGTGTAGCCTGTCAATCTAAAAGACCGTTTGACACCTGATTTACATATTTCAAAAATTTCATAATGTTGAAACAGTGGGAGCTTCCAGGACGAAAGATTTCACATTTTGCTTCCAACAAACTATTCACATCGGCTCACCCAACCTAGGAGGTCGCTGGACTCCTGATTTATATCCTTCATACATGTTCCTTGAGACTGGAACGGTGAGCCTCTAGAAGAAGGGATTTCACCTTTTGATCTAAAACTATTCAGATCAGTTATTGAAACTGTCAGTTGTCATTAACCCTAGCTCTAGGACTTAAAAAGGCATCGAAATACTGTTCAGAAAAGAGGTTTTGATAAGACCCATCATATATAAAGTCTGGCCATTAGTTTTGGGATTCTGAATGAACTAACTCATTTCTTTGTCTTTATCGACGAGAATTTTTCTATTAGAGTTTGATGAGGGAGTGGGTTCTCGCCCCAGTACCAGAAGCCCCTTAGCCAGGTTGGATGTAAATCGATGGATGTGTTCCATCGGCAGCCCTGCAAAGGGAGAGGACACTCGAGACTCGGCCAGTCCAGAGACAACTCTTGTAATATTTCAACAATGATTGTCTCCATACGGACTCGAACTCGGGATGTCGGGATTCTAGCCTCAATCACCTTTGTCACTTACCACTGGACTATGCCCCTGGGGGTAATTTTTCTATTAGACTGGTGAGCTGCCGTGAACATCCATTTAGTTCTGTTCAACCAACAGGCATTTGGTGAAAAATAGAAGAAAAAAGTAACATATTTTTAATCAAATTTTGACTTGTACTCTTAATATTGTAGCCAAGGACACAACATCTCAATTTATGCTTTTTAACAATGCTATATATTCTACATTACAACAATACGATCACCCTTTTGCACTCCTCTTGTGAGTGTTCCAAAAATCGTTAAACTTCTTATATATTTAAGCCAGTCCTAATATAACATATCTTATTTTGGTTCTGATCCAATTTGAATAAAGGATATCACAATCGAAGAATCTCGATTAATTGAATCTCGTGCTCTAGGTATTATTTCGTGTCGTTCAGTAAATAAACCTATTCAAACTGGACTTATTGCTATTGATTCAATGATTCCTATAGGCCGGAGCTAACGAGAATTAATTATTGAGGACAGAAATACCAGTAAAACAACCGTAGTCCACTATCTCATTGAAAGGTTCTATACATATGTCCTTTTTTGACGCAATTCATTAGACAAAGAACCCGTTCTTTTCGGATGATAAATTTTTCTAATGAAACGCATGTTTGAATTGATATTTAGTTGAAATTAAAGTACCGATGCAAGTTCTTTCACTTTTAATGGACCATCATTCTTGATCATATATCAACAAGATCCTCAAGATTCTAAACGTAATGTCCCAGTGTAACGTTTTGTACCAACTTACAACTTGTATTCGTCAAATATAAAATATTTTGTGTTTCTTGTGTTTTTTTCTTTTTTTCGAGTCAGGCTACGCATTAGTAAAGAATTGGTCTCATAACGAAGATTGAACCTAAAACATTTCGCCTTGAGTTAAATTTTAACCAGTAATTTAAATGGTTCATTGGCTTTATGTATCGTCTTGGCTTGTTCAAATTTGGTGCATAAAATGCTTACTTAAATACATTTCAGATAGCAAGTCTTCTTTTATCCTTTTAACTATAAAACACAAAAGGCACTATAAAAATTAGACCAAACACAAAACCAGATATGGTACCGCCTATATGTCCTCTCCTTCTTGTTTTCTATATGTGCAAATGGTAAGGAATGGGATTCGATTTCCACAAAAATTTATACATATCATATGCTGAAACTACTCATTTTATTTATTATTGCCAAATACTTATATGAAGACGACATGTTGTCGAGATATAAAGAATTTATATTTATTCAAATTAATAATTTACAAGGTTGTTTTCTTTTTATATGGAATGAATTCTATCTTTAACGGTTGTTTTTCACCACTTGAATCGTGGTTACTGTTCACCTATATTGAAATCTAACGTTAAGGGTAACGGATAGTTAACAATTCAGCTCTGCTATGTACAGTGAAATTATTCTGAATTACAATATTTACACACCTAAATATAACAGCTCGGCCTGTTGCGTTACTACATTGATTGTGCTTCACCTCGTCACCTCGGCTCAGTATTGCTTCACTTAGTCTTTTCTTCAGCATGTCTGTTCTTCTTTAGCTCAGCGTCCTTCTTCCGTCTTTATCTTCTAAGTCCAGTTCTTCTTGTTTAGGTCAGCTCGGCTGACTGACTTCGTTACTTCCCAACTTCGCTCCGGCTTTCGTCCATTTTGGCCTAGTTCAACTCAGCACACCTTCGTCCAGGTCTGCATTCTTTAGTTCAACTCGGCACACCTCAGCTGAACTTATTTCTACACATGTGAACAACACCAAATCAACAACAACAATATTACTCTATTGCCTTAGAGGCTCCCACATATGACAGAGTACAGGAGGCGGATGTACGCAACTATACACATGTGTTAGAAACACACAGATGTTGTTTTTCGATGACTCATAATGATGCGTCAAGCTGTGTCGATCAAATGCTACTTCACAACATAAGAAGTGCAACCAATTTAATGAGTCATTTAGCTTTATTCCATCATTTTTCAAAGTCAAGAAAGAATGTGTCATTGGGTTCATTGGAAATAGAAACAGTGAACAACAAATATACAATCTAAATTCTCCTGAGATGAGAATTACATTCTTGAAACAAGAACCAATCATGAAATAAAAAATCCAATTGACACGAAACCATAGTTAAAAACCTAATGTCAGCTGAAACTGTGTTGTGCGTGAAAAATAAGGTTTAAGATAAACCCTAAAGGAGCAAATAAGAGTGGAAAAAGATTAAAAAGAAGAATTAGAGGAGACAACGGTGGTTGAATTTTCTGAATTTGGGTGTCGAGAAAAGATCGTCCGCTGAAATTTCTGACAAAAGAAAGAAGAAGCTGAGACACGTGTTAAAAGCAGAGGACGTTTTGATTAGCAGAGTAGCTGTGGTGGGGACACATTGAACAACACGTGCCAAAAGATCGTCGCACGCGTGAAACTTCCCAAACTTGGCAATAATCGTGACTGTGGAGTTTAGGATAATGCTAATTTAGGCTACTTTGACTGTGCTTATTGTGGTCTGACCCACGTTTGCAATTTCCAAGTACTCAAAGTGTGTGGGTACAGAATCTTGCTTCTTTGAGGAAATATATAGTATCATAGACATGATATTTTGGTTATTATTCTATTGGTTGTAATAATAATAATTATTATTATAAAATTTAAGATAACCTACCGTAAGGGAATGTCTTGTATCAAAGGTTGTAATGTTACTCTTTTTAGTAAGTAAAAAGTAGTAAATACCAATAAAATCGTTTCTGGTGTATTGAGATTCCGTTTTTTATTATTCTATTGTTTGTAATAATAGAAAGCTTTGTTTGAACAATGGCTTTTTAAAGGGATTTCAACTGAACAACTCGAATTTCTATCAAATATCATAATGTTAGAGAAACTAGACAAGATGGAAATGTTTACTTCCTTTTTACAGAAGACCTGTGCGTGTGATGGGATAGGATCCCTTAACCGCCCCATATGACCGGTAACAAAGGACCGCGCGACACGTGGCAGTTAGAGGGTGGTGAGGTTAGATGCGGGTCACACGCATCTAGCCTCACCACCTCCGACTGCCACGTGTCAGACAGTCACAAAGAGGTGAGAAAAAAGGGGGTTAGAAAATCCCATTCCGCATCTGATAGTGTATTGTCCGGGACAGAAAAGTGCATTCTTTCGTACCCTTCAATCTAGTCATCCGAAGTTTGGGTAGTAGTTTTGGAGACCACATATTTGATTGTCATAAAGAGAGTGATTATTTCTACCTTTCAACATGCTTATTTATAGTTTAAAAAGATTATATATTAGAGCTGACAAGTGTATGTAAACATATGGAGAAAAAAGGGCGTTCTCGGTAATTAGCCTCTCACGTTTGTGCAGGGTGTGAGAAAGAACCAGATCACAAAACGATCTAGTGTATGCAGCATTATCCTATACTTTATACAAGATGTTCTTTCCGTGGCTAACTTAAACTTGTCGCAGAACTCATGACTTCAAAGTCACAAAACAGCAATCTTATCAGGTGCTACTAGGTCCGTCGTCTATTTAAACATATGGAGAATAGATAGATATTTACAAGTAAGAGAATATTTTAACGTCACACTTGCTATAAATTTGTAACTCGGATGTACGAATAACTGTCAGTCACCTTATAATATATACAAGTAATTGAGAAGTTAACGTGTTTAATTAGAATCAGAAGATCCACTCTCTATTATATATTTGATAGTCAATTGCACCAAGACATTTATAAAAATTGACTAGTCAAATTATATAAAAGGGATCAGAAAAAAGAAAGTAAGTAAACAGAAAACAAAAAGACAGATTAATTATGAAGCACCGCCAAAAATAATATAATTGTCGCAACCAACATTAGTTCGTCTTCTACAACTTCAATACCCTTTTCTCCTTTAGGACTTGGAGACTGAATTCCCTTTGCACCACAAAGAATTAAAGGATGCCCACTGACTGGGGAAAAAGTAGCTTCATTTTAGCTCTAAGGTTTGCAAAGCCAACACTTTTTTTCAGATGAAAACAGCATAAAGTTGCTCCCTTTTGAAGTTTCAGTAAATCCAAACTACATTTCTTGGAGCTTTTTTTTTCTACTGTTAACAAGAGGTATATTTTCGATTTCGAAGTACGGGTTTTGATTGCTTTAAATGTTGTTCTTTATTGCTGGCGCGTCTGGGAAGAGTTCCTTGTAGGGCATATCAAGTGACAGAATTATGTTTAATAAGATTTTGTTTTTTGTAGTTTAATTAGAAATTTGTATTGATTTTTCTCTTTCTTGGTAGTTGTTCTAGCTAAATGAATGCATACTAAATTTATAGACAGCACCGCTGGCTTATTTCCTCAAGTTTCAAGTTGCTCTCATGCGTCGTTACCAACAAAAAGTTGCGTAATTATAGTCAGTTCGACGTATGCTATCACGAATTCTGTGTTCAATTAATTCCCACACTATCCGTCTTCAGAATGGTGTCAAGAACCAAAAACAAGGAAGAAGTCAGCTATCTAACTCTTGCTTGAGCCCCAACCCCCCCTCCCCCTCTTCTGTTCTTTACGTGTGGGGTTCTGTAGTATGTTTTTTATGAGTTCAGTAATTGTGTAATTTTGTACTTCCAAACTGGCATCGTGACAGTGTTTCTAACACATATGTATGTTTGCGTACTGTAGAAATCTTAATAATATAAAGTAGAGATCATGAACATTTGGAGGCCAATATTTGGTCTTTCATATAAATCAGCAGTATAGGTGAAATTCACCATTACACAATCCTGCATTCTAACTGCACATATATACTCTATGACTCTGACATAGCCAACGGCTATAAGTCCAAGTGGACACTAATACACTAATACGTATTCCCAGTGTCTAATGTCTATAGTATAATATACACTTAATCTACTGTACACTGTACAACATCAGCTTTTCTACACTCCCCCTCAAGCTTGGAGTATACATTAATACAACCAAGCTTGGACAATAGTTTATAAAACAGATTAGGTACAACAGACTTAGTAAAAATATCTGCAACTTGGTCAGGGGATGAGACGTGATGTAGAAGTAGAGACCCATCCTCAAGTTTCTCTCGAATAAAATGGCGATCAATTTCAACGTGCTTCGATTTGTCATGATGAATAGGATTCTCCGCCATGTGTATTGCAGAGACGTTATCACACAGAGCTAAGATAGGTGAACTTAAGGTGTATTGCTGTAAATCCTTTAGAACTCGTTGGATCCATATACCTTCGCAGATACCAAGAGCAAGTGCCCTCAACTCAGCTTCAGCACTGCTCCTGGCAACAACACTTTGCTTCTTGCTTCGCCAAGTCACAAGATTGCCCCATACGAATGAGCAGTATCCAGATGTAGATCGCATATCCCGCTTTGATCCACCCCAGTCCGCATCAGTAAAGACTTTAACTGTCCTGTCTTCATTTTCCTAAAGCAGAGTCCTTGACCAGGAGAGCCTTTAAGGTATCTTCAGAATACGCATGACAGCTTGAAAGTGAACGTTAGTAGGAGCATGCATAATTGGCTGACGGTAGGCTAACAAGTAACAGATATCGGGACGTGTATGGAGAGATAAATAAGCTTACCAACTAACCTTGATATGAGCTAATATCGGTTAGAACTCCATCAGACTCAGTTTCAGGGTGCCTTTCCAGGAGTCAAAGGTGTGGGCGCAGGTTTACCACCCACTTCATACCAGTTTCTTGTAGTAGATCCAATATATACTTACGTTGTGATATACACATGCCCATACTTATTCCTTCCAACTTCCATTCCAAGAAATAACGTAAAGTGCCCAGATCCTTGACTTCAAAAATAGAAGACAAAATGTTTCTTTACAGTGATCATGCTAGTAACAGAATTTCCAGTTAATATGATGTCATCCACATACACAATTAATATAGTAACACTAGTATCAGTTTTAAGATGAACAAGGTGTGGTCACTTTGTGCCTGTTGGAAACCATATTGAAGCAATACATGAGTGAATTTGGAAACCATGCTCTAGGGGATTGTTTTAGTCCATAGATGGCCTTTTTTAATCTGCACACTTTGCCTTTTGTTTTTTCAGTATTATAGCCCGGTGGTATTTCCATAAACACCTGCTCTTTCAGACTTCCATTCAAAAAAGCATTTTTTATATCTAGTTGGAATAGTGGCCAGTCAAGGTTAATAGCAACAGAGAAAATAATCCGAACAGTGTTTAGTTTTGCAACTGGTGCAAATGTTTCTAGGTAGTCAATACCGTAGGATTGTGAGAAGCCCTTAGCAACTAGCCTAGCCTTATGTCTATTAAGAGTGCCATCAGAATTGAATTTCAAAGAGAATACCCATTGCAGCCTACAGGTTTTAGCCCCTCAGGCCTTTTAACCAATTCCCAAGTCTCATTCTTAACCAGAGCACTCATTTCATCCTCAACCGCAAGTTTCCATTCCTTATGATTCAAGGCTTCAACAATAGAGTTAGGAATTGAGTGTGTATCAAGACTGACAGTAAATAGTCTAAATTTAGGACACAACCTATCATACGTTATAAACTGGTTCAAAGGATGTAGGTGTAGTACATACTTTGGTTTTCATTAGGTGATAGTCTTCAGCTTGGGTGTAATAAATTTAGTACACTCTCTAGAGCCCTTTCTTAGGCTATAGGCATTTCAATCAGTTGTATCTAGAGTTATATTAACAGGACCATCATCAATACTCTCAGAGATACAAGGATGGATATTACCCTCCAGCTTCACGATTTTCCTGATGCAGCCTTCGTCTAGTGTAGACTTGAGTGACAGGAGGATGACTTCTGGTTGAGTGTTCCAGAGAAACCACATCATCTGAGGTAGGTACTGGGTCACTGTCACCCTTGTCTTGTGTGGGTTGAGTAACTGTTTCCTGTAATTCCTCTCTACCCCTTTGTACAGGAGATTCAACGGTTGAGACATCAATAATGTTCCAGTAGTTATCCTGTACAGGATCCTGCAACCTTGACTCACTATTAGATTTATAGAACGGAGTAGTTTCATCAAAAATGACATCTAAAGTGGTGTATACTTTACGTGAGTAAGGACAATAACATTTATATCCTTTTTGTGTACCAGCATAGCCAATAAACATGCATTTAATGGACCTCTTGTCAAGCTTACCTCTGCTATGTACCTGAAGATAAACATATGCAGTACACCCAAATAATTTAAATGGTAACTTAGACAGTAACAAGCAATGAGGGTACGTTCTTAGAAGCTGTTCCCTAGGACTGATATATCCCAATACTCTGGAGGGAGTCCTATTTATCAAGTAGGTGGCAGTCAAAACTGCCTCACCCCATAGGTGTTTTGGCACACTCATTTCAAACATGAGAGCCCTAGCAACACCTAGAATATGACGGTGTTTCCTCTCAGCCACCCCATTTTGCTGGGGGGTATAAACGTTAGATGTCTGATGGTGGATGCCTCTGTCTGTCAGGAAGGATTTTACTTCCTTATCCATATATTCACTACCATTGTCTGACCTGAAATTCTTGATACTAGTATTGAACTGGTTTTGAACTAGACATACAAAACTCTTGAATACCTGATAAAGTTCAGACTTATGTTTCATGAGATAAACCCATGTAACACGGGTATGATCATCAACAAAGATCACAAACCATCTACTGCCATTAATACTGAGAACTCTTGAAGGTCCCCATATATCTGAGTGAACCAGATTAAAAGGTTTGCTTTCTGAATATGACTTTGCAGGATAAGTCATACGGGTTTGTTTAGCAAACATGCATGTTTCACACTTCAGTTGTTCAAGAGAAATACCATTAAACAGCTCAGGTTTAATTTTCCTGAGATACAAAAGTTTGGGTGTCCCAAACGCTTGTGCCACAATACAACAAGGTCTATTCTAGATTGTATACAATTCATTCTAGGAACAGTGATTCTATTCATATAAGAATGAACTCTAGAACAGCCTTCAAAAATATCCCTGAAACCTGATTTCAGAGAATCCAAAACAAACAGACCATCATGGAATCTAGCACAGCCAATCTTCTCCCTCATAGCCTTCTCCTTCATAATTGCGTCCTGAGAGCAAGAGGAAGTAGGCAGGAAGAAGCATTTAGTAGGTGAAAAAATTGTTATACAGTCATTATCAGTCATAAGCTTTCTCACAGAGATAAGATTACAGTCTAGTTGTGGAACATATAATACATTTTTCAAAAACATTGTTTCAGATAGGATAACCGTCCCTTCACCTACAATGTCAACATAGTGTCCATTAGCCACTTTGACCTTTCGTGAGTCATGGACAGGTACAAAGACATTTAACAGAGTTTTATCAAATGTCATATGATGGGTTGCACCGGAATCAACAACCCAGAGATTAGACTTACCACCTTACCTGCACTTGCAACAGTAGCCCTTATTTGTTCTTGACCTTCTGGTGCTCTCTGACTCTCAAGAACTCTCAGCATAGCATTCAGGTGGGCTTGTGTAAAGATGGGCTGTTCAGACACTTCCCCTTGAGGTACATCTGCAACTGCTGCTTTAGGAGAAGATCTCCAAGAATCAGCATCAGATGACCTCCATGACCCACTAGAATCTGATCTATTAGAGAAATTTTGTTTGGAATGATTATGGTGTTTATAAAATGATGGTGGAGGTTTGGCCTTAGATCCAGGCCGTCTGTAACAGTCCTCCACAACATGACCAAGCCTATGACAGAACTTACAGTATTTCTTGAAGTACTCACTGTTATGGTTTTTTCTGGAAGTAAAAAGAGCAATTTTATCAGTAAATGACACATTTTTCTCTTTCCCAGTTTCACTAGATTGAGACACAAGAGCTGATGACTCAGTAGACACAGAAACAGAAGAGCCCATCATGACTTTCAGCCTACTCTCCTCCTGTCGTACCTCAGAGAACACAGAGTTCATTGGTGGTAGTGGTTTTGTTCCTAGGACCCGACTCCTAACAGCATCAAAATCTTTATGAAGACCAGACAGGAAACCAAACACACGTTCAGTTTCCTTAATAGTCTTAAACAGTTGATTATCATTGGTGCATGTCCACTTATAAGACTCTAGTGCATCAATCTGTTGCCACAGCTGAGACAAGCTACTAAAAAATTTACTTACAGACTGATCCCCCTGTCTAATATCCCTTAACTGTGCTTTCAGTTCATAAAGCTCCGAAATGTTATCTTGTTTAGAATACATTTCTTTAGTAGCTTTCCAAATCTCTGCTGCCGTTTGATACAGCATGAAAGTGTTACCAACCTCTGGAGTCATGGAACCAAGCAGCCAAGACATTATCATAGAATTCTCAGCCTCCCATGTAGCAAACTTTTCGCTGGTTTCGCTAGGAGGCGTCATTGCATCAGACAGGTACTCTTTTTTTCCCTCTTCCTTTTATGAAGAGTTCAACTGCCCTACTCCAAGGCAAGAAGTTGTTTCCATTTAACTTTTGATTGGTTATTGTGACTGGAGTAGAGTCAACAATAGGACCAGATGTAAGAGACGAAGAGGATGTTTTGTCTCCTCCTCCGGAAGAAACTTCACTGCTTTGTTCAGCCATGAAGATGAAGAGAGGTTGTTATCTGGGCTTGTTAGAGTAATGGAGGACCAGATTTACAAGAAGAATATGAATGAGATGTGTTTTTGAAGGAAATGGAATTTTCCCTTTGTTTCGTCTGAAATGAAATGAAAAGAAAGAAGGAAGGTTCAGAACGTTCCTTCTGTCTGATGGCTAAGTAAGGGAAAAGATGTTCACGTGGTTAAACTTTGGAAGGAAACACGTGGTTGCTTGTGAGTGGGTAAAGGTTCGGCGCATTTAATGCGCCAGAGAACCTTCTGATAATTTTTGAAATTTTTACTCAATTTCAGCAAAAAAGTTAAACACACAGAAAAATTTATGCAAATAAATGCGCCAGAAATTTTGTAAATAATAATGGCAAAAATGAATGAATTTAGGACTGGACACGTTACACCTCTACCAGCCTTTCCTTTTTTTTTTTTATTGCCGTCCAGCTGTAAGCACTCTCCTTTCCGTCAACTTTTTAGCAACAGTACAAACGGAATAATTTTCTTCCGTTAAACTTCGTCTTCTCCAACACAGCAGAGAGAGACTTCAACTTCTTGGTGCTGAAACTTCGTGATGCTGGTGATATTTTACACAGCACAAGCACAGATTCAACGAGATCTTACCAGCAACTTGATGAACCACCAGATTAAATGTTCTCTTCTGATAGTCAGATGCTTGCGGAAAAACAGCCAGAAGTATAATGAAAAGTTCTTCTAATACTTTTGATATTTCCAGAAGATAAATACTGGATGATTTACAGAGAGATTTCGTCTCTGTTTACACACTGGATTTTGTTTGAATGAAGAGGCTCTGATACCATGTAGAAATCTTAATAATATAAAGTAGAGATCATGAACATTTGGAGGCCAATATTTGGTCTTTCATATAAATCAGCAGTATAGGTGAAATTCACCATTACACAATCCTGCATTCTAACTGCACATATATACTCTATGACTCTGACATAGCCAACGGCTATAAGTCCAAGTGGACACTAATACACTAATACGTATTCCCAGTGTCTAATGTCTATAGTATAATATACACTTAATCTACTGTACACTGTACAACATCAGCTTTTCTACACGTACATCGACCCTATACCCCATCATAGACCCTATACCCCATCATAGGCGGGAGCCTTTAAGTCAATGAGTAATGTTGTTGTTGCAATGTATGTTGTCTTGCTGAGCCTCCAACTGGGAAGTCTTATAATCATGAATGCTTAATTAAGTTATAATATCGAAAGAATCAAAATGTCATATAGGGTTACAGTCTTCTTGTTTAGTTCAATAAGCAATGTTCTTGATGGGTTTTTCCCCCCTACTCCTGCCTGGAAATGTTATATATGAATGACATTAGTTTCCTTCAAGTCAATTGCAATGGTGTACAATTGTAAGTATCTTTGGCAGGCTAACTCTAAGAGGTAGATGGACGTTACGGACCCGGAGATAGTGTCACACAACGAGGTCGGTTCGCCTCTCCATCCAGAACAACATCACCCAAAACCAAATACATTCTCGTCACTTGGGCGGCAGGGATCCATTTATTCACTTACCTTAGATGAGTTCCAGAACACAATGTGTGAGAGTGGGAAGAATTTCGGATCAATGAACATGGACGAGTTTCTCAACAGCATTTGGACTGCCGAAGAAAATCATGCGCAAGCTCATGCTTATACTCAACCCAATACTGCAATGCCAGCAGCTGCCCCCAACATTGCCATCGCATCTCAGTTGTCTATATCCGAACCCAATCCTCCGACCAATCATAAGGGAATTTCCAGGAAAACCAGCCTAACTAAGCAAGGATCACTCAGCATTCCAGCGCCGTTGTCTCAGAAGACAGTGGATGAAGTTTGGGCAGAAATTCACAGGACTCAGCAGCTTGATCAACAAGTAAATCCTCCCAACTTGCAAAATCAAGATAATTCTACGCGACAGCGCCAGCTGACATTTGGGGAAATGACACTGGAGGACTTCTTAGTCCGTGCCGGGGTGGTTCGGGAGCAATGTCAGCCTGCTCCATTGCCTATTCAGCAGCAGCCATATGTGTATCCTACTAACAATGCCCCTGTAATGGGGACTAGTTTCACTTCAAGGCCTGTTATGAACTTAAGTACCGTCGGCGGGGTTCGAAATGTGAATGTTGCGCCGTTTCGGCCGATGGAGCAGACTGGTGTTTGTGAGGTACCAAATTATCCGGGAACAATAAAAAGAGGTGGAGGGTATCCTCACGAGACTGGCATTTCCGCACCTTCCTCTTATGGGGGAAGAATTGGAAATGGAAGTGGAGTTCCATATGTACAAGTGCCACCACTGGCGGTGGCTTCGCCTGTGAGTCCAGTGTCGCCAGATGGGTTATGTAATCAGGCGGACGGAGGGCATCCATATGGGATGAATATGAGTGGGATTCAAGGTGGGAGGAAGCGGATTTTGGATGGTCCGGTAGAAAAAGTGGTGGAAAGAAGGCAGAGGAGGATGATCAAGAACAGGGAATCCGCCGCGAGATCAAGAGCTAGAAAACAAGCATATACTGTTGAACTTGAAGCTGAATTGAATCAATTGAAAGAAGAAAATTATCATCTAAAGCAGCTCATGGAGGAGATGGAAAGAAAGCGAAGACAGCAGGTTAGTCACCTTTCCACGCCCTGTTTTTAAAGATCAGATCTTCTGGTCTCGGAAAATTTCAATTAATGAAATACAAGCACGTTTCCGATACACTAGGTTCCGCATTTGAACACGGTTCGGGAAGGAGCCGGATTGTGACCTCAATCGATCGATCGATGTAATCGATCTATGTTGGACAGAGAGTTTCCAGCTTTGCATCTACACTACATTAATGTCATCGATCTATGTCCAATAGAACACTCAACTTCATTTCAGCTTTCACTTAGTTCGATCCAACTACATACGGATCGATCCAAGTGACCTTTTTCAAGTTCAAAGTGTTCAATCATCTTTTAATCTCCCAAACAACTTCATACAAGTTTTTTATAAGTTTGGATCACATTTAAAAGTACTTTGACGTACTTTTCCAACCATTCTAATGTATTTGATTGCAGCAGATGGAAGAGACAAGAATGAAAGCTGAAGCAAGGACTCAAAAGACATTTGGAAGATTGATAAGGGCCCGAAGGTCGTCGTCTTGTCCGATGTGAATTCAGATGAGAAAGGTCCGTATCTTATCCAGGAAAAAGTCATGGCATGTCATGGCAGAAAATGCATATCTATTTAGCAAAATTCTTCTAGTTGCATACTGGGCATCTTTATAATTCATCACAGAACAAAAAAAGGATTAGAATCTAGACATGTTCCACATAAACAGAAGATCTTCACTTTATAGATATGTCCATCAGCTAAATTACTCTATAAACCGTAAAAGCTTTGCTTTATAGATATACGTCCATAAGCAAACATATGCCCCCCCCCCCCCCCCCTTGCTCCTTTTTCTGTCTGCTAGTCTGCATGTAGGGGAGAATGCAGGATGTAACAGGTGTGTTAGTGGATTGAATAAATTGTTGGTGCGGTTATTTTAGTATGTCCTTTTTATTTTTGGGGTTAATGACATGGCATTGTCAAAGATCATATGCTTTTTTGGCCGTTCAATTCGAGCACACACCTCAGCTGCATGCCAGCATTCATTCATTCCTCATGTATTTTAACAATCATGGGACGTCTTGAACGGAGTATGTGGCGAAAGGGAGATGATTCTAGTGCCCTGTTATGAGAACAAAATCATGCTAGTTTGCTGAACCTTGCCTAAAAAGCTTATGCCCGGTGTATGGTCATACTGTTGATTCACATTTCCGTATAATTTTAATATTTTTTTCATTTTGCTCTGTCCCGTTATGTTTCTGTAAGCAGAGGTGATTTCTTTATTCAGTCATTAAGATGGGTTTTGTGATGGGTAAATTTTATTATGCTCGATGAAAAATATAAGCACATGTGAATGTGTTATTATAATAGAAAACGCATCTTATTAGTTTATATTTTATTGGATAATGAGTAATTATAGATTTTTGGATAATGAGTAATTATAGATTTTTTTTTGTTACACCATTCACATCATATCAAATTGTCTGTGTGACCAGTGGTTGAACTGGTTCCTCAAGACCCTTCAACCTCATACTACTTTTAGTGTCTGTCATTTTGAGTCGGACTTTATTTTTATAATTTAACCCAAACGTCCAGTAAATAACATCCCTGCCGTGGTGGGTTTTTTTTTTTTTTTTTGGGTGGGGGGGGGGGGGGGGGGAAGAAATGGTAAAAACGAACCCACTTCTCCCCTTGCCCAAGGTCCCCTCCCAAGCCCTTCTAATGGAAGCTTACCCATGTCATATCTTACATTCTAAATAATTTAACGAGACATGAGCGTGAAATGTGTAATCTATCCATTTTGAATCTATACATGATGTCACATGACCTTATGAGATGGGATAAAAGATGAAAATTGAGAAAACTTTAGAGCTAAAAGATTTTCGCCGCTTTCAAATCTCATCCACAAAAATAAAAATATAAAAAACATAACATTACTTTACTCTATTGCTTTAGAGTCTCCGCTTATGACGAGTAAAGAAAGGCCGGATCTACACAAGGTTAAAAACACATAGGTTATTTCTCGATGACTCAATAAAAATTTCATCAAGCTGTATCGATCAACTACTACTTCACAATATAGAACCAGTCAATTTAATGAGTCATTTTGCTTTATTCTAACATATCCCTAAACTAATTAATCTAAACGGACAAGTTCGTTTGGAACGTGAAAATTGAAACTCCAAGCAAGCAAGTGAATAGAATCAAACCCTTGATACATTCACCCCCTAAAAAGAACATTCTTGATATTAAGCAGAAAAAGGACACATACACTTCAACATCTGCAACTTTTAAACAAGGTTTCATAACGAAAGACACTAAAATCAAATCTCTCAAAGATGCAAGGAGAAGAATCCATCATAGGGAAGGCAAGACCATTTGTATCTCTCCTGTGAACCCGTATTGATCCTCCTCAACTTTTTTGTCTCAATTTCATAATAAATCAGATCATATTCCTGTGTTTGGATCACCATTCCTCCATCATCATCATCATCATCACAAGAAACCACTCCTTTAGCCTTCATCACAACACTAATTCCAAATCAATACTGAATTCTTTGACCCAAATCTTTCACCTCCTGTCCTTCAAAATCGACGCATCAATCAAAGATCTTTCCCCTGAATTATCCATCAAACAGAGACAGCCCTTTTGCACTGTTATAAACAGAGGATCCTGATCATTTGATGGGTAAACTTTGGGGTAAGAAATCAAGTCAAACTCTTCATCCATCAAATCAAAGGATAGAATATATTTAACACTATTATTGGCTTCATCTGACACCATCCAATAGAGATACCCATCCACAGAAACTGGTTTCCCATGTGTTTGTACTCTATATGGGCAATCCTTAATCCTTCTCCAAACACCAAAATCAATATCCACCTCTTGTAAAACAAAATATCACACAACCCATCTTCCGATCATCAAAAACCTGGCCTTGATAGAATAAATGAACAATCTTGATCATGTTTTAGCAGTCTTTGCGAGCTCCGTAGTTACCAAAACCAAGTATATAATAACGAGACAGCTGACAGCGTACGAGAAGAATAATCATTGATCATTACAAGAAAAATTCAATATACCTCTTGTGAATTTAGTTACGTGTTGTAGCAACAATTTAAAATCTGCCATTTTTTTGAACCAATATTTCAAAAAAGGGAAAAAAATAAATCCAAAGGCCATTGTTTGTTATTAGGATAAGGAGAGAGGAAATGCAAGGATAAAGTATTATAATTTGCCAATTAATAGTTCGAAATGCTCTGATCTCAACATTTGAAAAATCCAAAGGCCATTTTTTCGCCATTAAGGATAACGAAAGTTCTTGCAACGTCAACTCTATAAAGGATATGACAGCAGAATGACAAAAATCATGACAAATGTTCCTGGCTGCTCAGTCCATGAGAAAAAAAAATACACATACATACACGCGCGCACATATATATGTGTGCAATCATTGAGAATTCTCTCCTGAATCCCTACAGAATTGTCATCACTTTTTTTTTTTTTTTTGGAGAATTGGATCTTTGTATTACTTCAAAAATAAATCAAAAGATTGTACATCAAGTAGCATGACTATGCTATGCTATGAGTATCGATTAATTGCCGGTTGGCACTTCCTGCCTCCATGCTAACCTAATATTTCGGACTCTCTCGTATATATTAGATACAATGCTATATGTATCAGGTCTAATAAATTCCTCCTCCCATTGACTCTTGTTCCTAAACATCCAAATAGCATAGACAGTTTCTCGGAATATGTACTTCCAACACTTCTGCATCTGAGTTCCCCACTGGTGCGCGGATAAGTTTCTGTCAATCCATTGGCTGACTGTGTCCTCGTCTCGAAAGAATTCTCTCCTGTTGTGCTCCGGTAGTAAGTAGTGCCATATTTGCTTTGCCGACGGGCAGTCACGTAGAACGTGCAGATTCGTACCTTCATGATGTGTGCATTGGGTGCAATAAGGTGAGTCTCGCAACTGTCGGGTGAATAAAATATGTTCCGACGGAAGTCTGTTTAGCCGCGCTTGCCACAATAGAAAATTTCCCCTCTGTGGCCCCTTTAATGGCCAAATCTTCTTCCAGTGAGAATCGGTTGAGGCATATCCAAACTCCATTTGTGATAGGTACGCCGATGCAACCGAGAATCGACCAGTGGAACTATATTTCCACCTAGCCAGGTTAGTTTCGATGTGCCTATCAATTTGGTCAGTCTGTCCCTCAAGTCCAGCCACAACAACTGGAACTGCATAAAGTATGCTCCTCCAAGTATGAGTACTCGGTTTTCGTGCGGCAACTTGGTGTAGAGGACATCCGTATTTCGCTCTCAGGACTTTTACCCACAAGACATCCTCATTCAGAATTAGCCTCCAAACTAATTTCCCTAGTAGAGCACGGTTCATTAGACACATTCTCTTGATACATGTACCCCCTTGTGCTTTCGGGCGACATATGACAGGCCACGCAACTGTGTGCAGCCGTCGACTTGTGTTGTATTCTCCCCAAAAGAAACTCCTGTTTAACCTTTCGATCTTATCAATAATTGCAGTTGGCAATGAGACCGTTTGCATAGCGTAGTAAGGGATAGTAGAAGCAACGGATTGAATAAGGATGTTGCGGGCCGCTTTAGACATTAGTCGACCTTTCCAAGAAGAAAGCTTTCGACTGACCTTGTCTATCAAGTGATTATATGTTGCAGTTGTTGCCCGTCCGTGTAGCAGCGGCATACCCAGATAGCGGCCTAGATCTCGAGTAAGTGGGATAAGGAATCTGTTACTTAGCATAGTCGCACGATCTGATGAGACATTGGCAGAGACATACAGATGTGATTTGGTTGTACTTACCGCCCGGATATTTTGCAAAAGTCAGTCATAATAGACGCCATTATGTTGGCCTGAGCATCCGTGGCAGCCCCAAATAATAGAAGGTCGTCGGCAAACATTAAATGGGAAATGGTCGGCCCCCCTCTCGACACACTAACCGGTTTCCACCTCTTCGACTCAACCGCCCTGTTAATTTTTTTGGCTCAGAAGATCCATACAAAGGACGAACAAATAAGGTGCAAGGGGATCACCCTGTCTTAGTCCTCTCGTCGGTTGAAATGGTTCCAATCTGCACTCATTCCAAATCACGCTCAACTTCGCACTAGTTACCATGAACATAATAAGACTTACCATGTCCGAATTGAATCCCACCTCTTGTAAAACTCTTCGTAGAAAATTCCAATTTATACGGTCGTAAGCCTTCTCTAAGTCAATCTTAACAGCCATCGCACCGACCCGTCCAACCTTCCTGCGCATAGTATGGAGAATTTCTTGCGCCACGATGATATTATCACAAGTCTGCCTGCCCGGTATGAAGCTGCATTGGTTGGGATTCACCAGATCATTTATTACCATCTTGAGTCTATTCGCAATAACTTTGGAAATAATTTTAACAACTACATTCGAAAGGGAGATAGGGCGAAACTGAGAGATCTCCTCTGGACATTCCACTTTAGGTATCAATGTGATTAATGAAAGGTTCATATGTACTGGGAACGTCTGCCTGCGAATTGTCATCACTTTCAGTTTTACAGACACTCAAAATGAAATCATTCTCTTCACTATGCTGAATTTATGTGACACTTGTAAATAAAAACTCTGTGACATGAGGAATTTCCCTATTATATATCTTCTTTTATGGTTCTTTTATCCAATTTGTCAAGAAAAAAGCACAAACCTGTTGTACACGATTTTATATTAAAAAGAATGATAGACATCATCTTTCTGTCACAACTTCATCTGGCATTTAATAAGTCTACCAGAACTTGGTTACCTTTTGGGGGAGGGGGATACCCAAATGGCTATCTTACAAGGTAAGTGTTGCATTATCATATCATCAGGTTCATCATCATCGTACCCAGTATATCCCAACGACAGCAAAAGCTATCACTAGGGTCTGGGGAGGGTAAGTGGCATGCAAACAATACCTCTGTCCCAAGGAATAGAGAGTTTGCTTCGAGTGAGACCCTCGGCTCTATATGTGCCTGCATAAATGACACAATAATAGAGATATGGTGTGCTAGTGTATTAGTGAGGGAATTCCGGAAATACAAAGAGGAGGTTGTCGGTATTAAAATACACATGATTTAGAAATCATAATATCATTTATGCACCGAATGATTTGGTGGCTTTAGCAATATTAACTACACCGTAATTTACATGACAGCAACATCAAATGTGAAGATTAACTACTCGATAAATGAAAACTCAAATGAAAAAGGGCTAGCTTCATATCAAGCAGTGTTCGATCTTTCTTAAGCTAGAGCAGACAATACAATCCAATTCATAATAGAACCCGCTATGCTTCTCCTTACCCATAAAACATGAAAAGGAAGAAGAGAGACAAAAAGGTGGAAAGGTACTACAATGCACAGGCTAATCCCCATGTGGACATAGCAAAATTTGAACTGTCCAATTGCTTAGTGCCCTTGGGGCATGCGCAACTGTTACATGGATCACTTGCTCCTGCAATTAGGCACATCCAACTGCAAGGCATCTCAAAAATGCAAAAATACTGACAAAGACACATTGATATATATCAGGAAAATGATCACTTATTCCTGAAAACTTTGCATCTTCCTCACTTTTGCTCGATACATGTTAACATTACATAGTATCCGCTAAGAGTCGTAGTGATCCTATTTATTTCAAGTTTTAACATAACTATGAAACTTTGGAATATGAATATTCGGAAATGCTGAGATTTCTCCTATCTTGTTAACTGTTAGAAGATTCAGCAGTTAGCCCTTACAGAAAATATATCTCCTTATTGTCCTTTCAGGTTACATCCTCAAGAGGCTTTAGATTGAAATAACCATCATCATCATCAATCATACCCAGTATATGTCAACGACAGCAAAAGCTATCGCTAGTGTCTGGGGAGGGTAAGCGGCAACAAACAATACCTCTATCCCAAGGGATAGAGAGTTTGCTTCCAGTGAGACCACCGTCTCTATATGTACCTACATAAATGGCAAAATAATAGGTATATGATGTCCTAGTGTGTTAGTGAGGGAATTCAAAAAATACAAAGAGGAGGCTGCCGATATTAAAATACTCATAACGTGTATGTGTACATATAATACAAAACAACGACAAAAAAAGGATTGAAATAACCATCAATCATCAGAATATTATGATGGTACAGAGATCCTTGCACTCAAGAGGCCTGAGGATCCAGCCAAAGAACTTTTAGGTTTTGAGTTCCTTAAGCTCAAAAGTTCGAATAGTCCTCTTTCGATGAGCCATCACCACCATCACAAAAGATCATACCCATTATAGATTGCGAACATGGCCAAGAACTGTATAGCTCTTAGCAAGGACACGAGAAAATTAGAAATATATAAATAGGAGACATAAGTTCCTCAATCTTTCTTACAAAAAAGTTACTCGATCTTTACTTTTAAGTACCGTATCCATAGTCATGGTTGTGGAAGAAACAGTTGAAATTTAGAAATTAAATGCTGAATCATGGGAATATGATAGAAATGGCAAGTCTTTTTCATCAGCACCAATCTCCAGCGCTGGGAATATGATACCTAGACATGGAATATAACAAACTTGCAAATAATTTTTCTGTTAGTAGTGCCATTGTAGGTGTGGCAAAGACGCATGTCCTTAGACATATTGTATGCAATGCTTGGTTTGTTGGCATAGATTAATTAGTAGGGCTGGCCTTGTCTTCAGCAGTATATGGGTCATGGAGATAAGAAAACTTGAGGAAGCACAGACACAAGAGCACCCCTCACCCTATGCACACTATTGTCTACACATATTTTTATCAAGATCACACACATACGTATAAACTGTGTTTGTGAGTATATATGTTTCTATATATGTGTCTGAGCGCATCTCTGTCTGTGTATGCTTGCGTACACAGTATATGGATTATGCGTGTGTGTGTGTGCAAGTTTGTTTGTATGTATGTTTGCGTGTGTGGTTGCAGGGCACCAATCTAACCAGAAAATAATAGAGGTCGTCCTAAATATCCCTATAAACCCTAAACATCCACCCCAGAGCCCATTACAAAGCCCAATAAACTGAAATAAATCTCAAGCCACACCATGAAGTCATTGGCGTCTTTATTTTCAAGATTCCAGAATTTTCCTTGAATCAGAATGCCTAAAATATTATGTTCTTTTAGAATTCAATGAAATTGGCATTGCAACCATCTTAAAGTAAGCCCTTCAAGTCCGCTCAAAAGAGGAAAAAAATGAAAAAAGAAGAAAAAGTAAGGCCTTCAATCTGCCAATGGAAGTTCTACACAAAATAAAGGTCAAACACTCTCTCTCTCTCTGTTCACGTACACAAACACATACATACCACAAAACATTTGAGAGTCCAGTTGCCATGGGACTAAAAGCAACTTTGTTCGTATTCCAAAATATCATCTCCATCGAATAAAAAGCTGAACTAATTATGAGGTCGAGAATGAAGCCCTGAGCCGTGGTAACTTACATTAAGTCGGACAAAATGAATTAAAAATCTTCCAACAAAGGACAGGAATGATATGATGTTACTAGGCCATTTCCAAAATGAAGAGAAAGCGAAAATCAAGAACGAGATATACATTAAGGATATTAATTTACAATTGAGGGAGAAAAAAATAAGAAGGAACCTTATCCAGAAAGGATAAAATCAAAACCGGCCAAAAAGAAAAAAGAAAATCTGAGAATTCAAAGACGTAAGGCTGGGTGGTAAAATCCAGATTCAAAGAATACAAGAATCCGCTGCTAATGCACAAACACGAAAAATTATTCGTATTCAAAATGTACCTCCACATGCAAGTACTTCCGCATTAGCCTAACAATGGATGAAGTAAAGCTGGCCAGAGTATGACATTCCTCATGAGTTTTGGCCTCTGAAACAATACCATGGATGACCAACTTCCTCAGGTGAGGGCATCTCTCCAGAAGCCCAGCAACCCAATGAGCGAACAAGTCACTGATTACCGTCCAACCAAGTTCTAATACAACCACATTCTCCAACTGAGATAAACCTTGTAACCCATACTGCAAAGCAGCCTCTCTTAGATCATAACATAGCGAAAGATGATTTAAGAGAGGAAAGCAAGAAGAAATTGTTTCTATATCGACAACCTCATCCTCGTCATCAAACACCACTCCCCAAAGCCTTAGTCTTCTTAATTTTGATGATTTTGAGATCATATGGTGAAACTTCGCCCACATGATTGTGAAGTTACTGACATCCACAACCTCAAGATTTTCAGCACTCTCACCAATATCTAGATGAATGACACTAACATCATCAATCTTTAAAAACTTCACAGTGCCCTTGCCAACTAGCTCAAACACTTCAAGAGTACAATCTTTGAGGTGCAATTTCTCTAGGTTATCAGCCTCCAGAATAAATTTGTCCAAACTAATAGCTTCAACATAAACATCTTTCAAGGAGCTGCTGCTTAGCTCCATAGTTGCCTGTGGGTCTGACATTACAACATGAAGGCTGACAAGGGTCAAAACCTCAATTTTTGGGCAGGCAGAAAGCAGAAGACTTAGGTCTAGTGCTGATATACTAACATAACTCAGAGAAAGGGTACACAAGCAGGGAAATTTCTGATAAGAAGGTTCAACCCCAACAATGGTGTTATGAGCCAATGTTAACACCTCCAGTTTCTGCCGACCACATTTTTCAAGTATATTAATGTTTGGAGTTGTCCGAACATTGTAACGCAACTGCCGCAAGGTATCCCTTGTATACATCAGCCAAGCAATCACCGGTGCTGCAGAGAACTCATCAACATCATCCATGATAATAGAAAGGCACTGCAAACTCTTTGTCTGCAAAATAGTCTGAGTTATAATTATCTCCAATTTACTCGTAATGAGGTCATGGTACACAGGCCAGTCATTGGAGTTAAAAGCAAGGGTGTAAAGATGGTTTCTCCAAGCCTCTCGCCACTTTCGGCAGGTAGCAGATGCAATCACCACATCTCTGGCCGCCCCGAGCCTAGATAATATATTACCAATGACTTCAACTGGAAGATGCTCCATGCCCATATAAGAACTACAAAGAATCCCCAGTCTACACACACCAGTACACCAAAACTTAAGCCAGCACACGAGCTTCAAACAGACATTAGCTTGTCATCTGAACAAGTAGTCATCAAAACACATAGGTCCATCATCTGATTAATATAGACATACATCAAACACAAAGTATGGCATCCCAGGTTGAGGCTCGGAAGTCTAAGAGATAATCTTAATGTCTTTCTCCAATTCAAATACTCCGTATTTATCTGTGAAAGTTACAACAATCATACATGTACAACAATCAGATACAGTTATAAGAAGCATCGCAAGTTCCAAGCTGTACCATGTGTACTTAAAAAAAACACTGATCATTACAGGTAGACTCAACTCCGCATACATTTGCAAACGATAAAATAATCTCTGAAACTGCGTCATTAGAAACAAATAAAGTAACTTACCCGAAAAAGGACAGAGGAAACAGGTGAAGATCATACGCCGGATCAACACAATTGGTTGATCTTCCGATCAATAATAAAGAAGAATAGATCCCAGAAAAGTGCCAATCCAGAAAATTAATCGGATCAACACACAAAGAGCTACGTGCAGTAAGAGTAAGAAAAAGAAGAAAGTGAAATGAGGTGAGGCGGCCGCATCTGATTTTGACGAGAGGAATGAGGATGGTGGTGGCGCTGGGCCGCTGTCCCCTGTTGATTTTGGGTTGCCGGCGAGCAACGTGGAGTGGAGGTTGAAAGATGAGAGGCGGAGGAAGGATTAATGCTTTAAGCCCAATGCGTTCTGGTTGGACCAGCGGGTCGTTGTGGTGGTTTGCACGTGAATAACAAGCCCTTACAAATATTCAATCCTTGATACAAAAGGTTATAGTATGTTACGAGGATCTCCATCGTTTCAATTTTAAAAATTTTCACATAGGACATAAATCAAGTTATTTAGTGGTTTTTTTAGATGAGAGACGTAAGACTTGATGTTCATTAAGTGTGTAAGTCCGAATCTGCTCCGGTATAAAGAACTGACGATATAGCTTAAACACTTCAACTGCAGTTGCAAGATTTGAACTGACAACATTAGATGCAATCTACCATCCAAAAATCGACTGACTTTTGCCATAGAGGCTTGGTAGGTCTAACTCTTGGAGCAAAAGCCCATTCTTTGGTCGGCCCTCACCGTCCAACCCAAGAAACATTGTGCAGGATGCAAATCAGCAGCCCAGCGGTCGCCTAGATTGGGTGATTGGTAGGTCCAACTCTTTATTTGTTGTAAGGTTGTTATAGCACTGTATGATTGCACGCCTTTTGAGCGTCATTTTTGCTCGTAAAATAGTAATCTCAAATGATATCTTGACGTGTGTCAATGCCCATACAAACCGCTCCGTTGATTTACTTTTTTGTCGGAGTAGCATTGGTTTTTTCTCCTCAAAGAGAATTTCACTCATTTAAAACATCCGTTTGTAACTACATCAGAAGGTGGACATAGTCCTCTGTCTAGTTTCAAACATCATACACAAGTCTAGTTGTGACAGAAGATGAACATCAACGATAAACTTTGCATCCGTAAAGGTGGACGGAAGGGCCTTACATGAAGTTGCTAAAAGGCTTAGGAAAGAGTTGTTATTGTTGAGATCGCGAAGCTTGCTAAATGATAGAGTTCATACGAACCTCGATACGTCTCCAATTCTTGGACTTAGCAAGTTTGAGGACACTAACTGTTGTGGCCCGCTTTCCTTTTATTTTGTACGACATATATACATACATAAAATACACATATACACACGGCATATAGAAAAAAAGAGAAGTAAAACCCTAGAATCCTAACTAGACTAGGAAAAGAATAAGGATTCAATACAACATACAACTCCTAGTTATACTAGAATTATGCTAACCTAAGTTCATTAGAATTCCACCTTATACACATCTATATCTATACACACATAACACAATCATTCATATTCATCAAAAGAAAAAAATCGGCCAGCCCCCTTCTCCTACAAACACATCGGCCGCCAGCCCTTAGGAGCAAGAAGGAGTGATTTTCATCCGTTCTTCACCTTGATTCTTCGCATAGTACGCTTAATTGAAGCGAGATGCAAGTACCATTGCTATATTTGCTATGATTTTCCAACGTTATGATGTTAATATCAAATCAGATCATGCATGATTTATTTGTAATTTACATAGATAGTTGTATATACATACGTAATTGTTGTAGTTACGTATCAATTTTGTGTATATATGTATAAGTTGGCATAATTCTTGATGATTTCTTGGCCGTGAGGCCGTGGACAGGGAGTATGCCACTGCCCTAAGCAGCGGCCATGATGCATGATAAATGGGTATACTTGATGCATGATTCCGAATTGTATATGCATGATGATTATGTGATGAATTTACGTGCTATTTGGATTCTGTTTTTGTGCAAAGTATATGTGTATGGTCGTGTATATGAAGCTGGACAGAGGAGTCTTGAATTTGATGAAATATGGTGGAAAACATGAATTAAATCGGAAGAAACCCGAAATGATCAAAATTATGATTTTTGTCACCGGAAAAGGGAAAAATCAATTTTAAAAATTGGGATTTTTGGTGATTTGAGGGCAAAACATGGTTGGAAATGAGGAGAGGAGAATTTTGGTGGTCGGAGTGGCGAAGAAGTGATGGCGCATGTGCCACACGCGCCGACGGAAGGTGGCGCATGGCTAGCTTTCTAGCTGCGCATGTAGACGCATGTAAGGGTCTTTTTTTACAATTTTTGCAGTAGTGTGTTAAGCGTGAACCGTACTAGGTGTCTATGGAGTTAGATGTGAGAAAAAGTTAGTGGTGAGAAATGGCGACGTAGGCTGAGGTGGTTAGTGTGCGGGGGTGTGAAATTAGGGTTTTTGGAGGGATTGGGGGTGCTGGGCTGAGGGGGCAGTAGGGGGCGTGTGAGGTTAAGGGTTACGGTGTGGTGCGTTGGATAGGGGGTAGGGAAAAAGTGGACCAAGGACGAAACATGTAAGTATAGACGTGTATATGCCCGTGTATGGACGCGGGCATATACGCATGTATATTTATACATAGGAGATATGTGAACAAAGTAACGGAAAGAAAACTCGTAACGGAAACGAAAATAGTTTGCCGATTGGATTTGAATCGTCGAAAATCATATCTTTAAATGTATATTGTTTTTGGAATTGCATATTTTGAAAAGTCACCTTTACAAAGGAAATATATTATGGAATTGGGGTTTGGTTCCAAACAACGGGCCATCCAAGCACATACGACTATGAGATGAGATAGGTCGCTCGAACACATATGACTGCCAATTGGGCCGTCCAGGCACATATGACTATGCTAAGTGAGAGATAGGTCGCCTGAGATATACGACCATTGGGGAACCAAAACCGAAAATTTTGCAATATAAGTCACTTGTAAGGTAAGCGGCATGGCCATTGCACTGCATCAGTGAGAATTGGATATAGAATATGGATACCGGAAAGGGTAATTGCATATGGATATCAGAAATGGATATCGAATACGGATACCGGAAGGGATAATCGTCTATGATATCGGAAATGAAAATGGAAACGAATATGAATAAGGAAATGAAAATCGAAATGGTTATCGAATCATTGCATCATTGTTTTAAAAATTTGCATCATGGTTTTCGATTGCATTTGACACTTGTGTGCGATGATTTAATTGCGTGTGATTTACTTGCTTGATTGAACACGAAGGGCAAGAAGGTAACTTTTATTTGCAAAGAGAATCATGTTATTTTCTATATCATGATTTACTTATTTTATTTACTCTTGCTTCTCCGTGTATGATCCCATGGTAAATATAATCAGGTTACTTATTGGGCGATGTATGTTGCTCACCCCACATTATAAATCATATTTGCAGATTCCCAGGATTACGAGCTAGTGTACGTAGAGGACGATCAGGAGTGGGGATACTGAGGCTTTTAACTCGAGGATTTATATGGAGGATTTTTAGTAGACATTATTTTTATTCAAACAATAGTAGTTCGTTTTTATTTTGATTTTGTAAACCCTAGATTACAAGACATTGATTTTTCATTAATGACATTTATTTCGAGATTTTAATTTGTATCGCTTCCGTTGATAACGATTTGAGCTATTATGCTGATGTGTAATAGATTGTATCGACGCCTTGTATTTTCCTTAGCAAAGTACGGGGGTGAGTCGTTTCGAGATCTAGGGCTCGGGACGGGTTCCTGCAGGTGGTATCAGAGCCTTGTCTCTAGATCCACAGCAGAAGTATAAAATTAACCCTGATTTTTGAACAAAATTATGATTTTGCCCTTAGGCTATGATCTTAGACTTAAGTGATGATCGGGTGGGGGACTTGAGCGATAGAGTACACTGAGTAGCCTTTTCCAGTAATGCACTTGACATACTTCCATTTTGCGTGCATCCTCACATCCGACCCTTATTTACTAGTTTCATTTTTATAAATTATAATTATATAAAATTCTATCGTTACAGCACGATGTCGTCCCGTAAAGACAACAGTAACAATACTTGTAATGGTGAGGGTAGCAGTAGCCAGGGTGCTTTGCCACAGGCGTTAGTGGATGCTCTTGTTCGCATCAGTAACAACTTCGCATTGTTGCAGGTACCTGAGGCGATGCGGACTCAAGTGATCCGTCCCTTCCTTGTCGGAGAGACGGATAAGTGGTGGACCACCATCTCGATGGACCTACCACACCCAGTTACGTGGACGCGGTTCCGCGAGGAGTTTTGCAAGTTTTATACACCAATGGCAGTCACATTGCAGAAGATTGTCGCATTCGAGTCTCTACGCTAGGGCCCAGGAATGTCTGTTGCTGACTATGTGAATCAGTTCAATGCCCAGGGTCGGTTCGTGCCAGCGATCATGGGAGACATGCAGCTCCGCATGGTCAAGTTTGAGAGGGGCCTTAACAACCGTATTCATTCTGGCGTGGTGAACGCCGACCCTATAGATTTTTCTAATCCACTCAACGCCTGCTACTGCCTTGAGAGTGATATCTAGAGGCGCGATGAGGAGTTCAGGGGCAAGCGGCCCCACACTGAGTCAAGTGGTAGACCCAGCCGTTGGGTCAAGATGCCACGGAGAGGTGCGATTCCACAGCCTAGGCCCCTACAGCATCAGCTAATGGTCCACAGCAGCCAAAGCCACGGAGTGCACAGCCGGCGATCACTCCGCTATGTGCTATTTTCGGCCGTCAGCATGCCGGAGAGTGTTGGAGGAAGGCCGGGTCTTGTTTTAATTACGACAAAGTGGGGCATATGCAGAGAGACTGTCCGGAACCCAAGAGTCTCACAGCCAAAGAAGCAGCAGCAACAACAACAGCGTTAGAGGGGTCGGCCCTGGCCAAATGCCAGAGTACACGCCATAACAGACACTGATGTCTAGGCTTCGACCGACGTGGTCACATGTATATTTACGCTTATTTTTGAATTAAAAATATTTGTTTTCATATAACGTGTACTTAAATCCCTGCACTCTTAGGTGCAATACTGATCAACAAGGTCCCAACGAATGTGTTATTTGATAATGGTGCAAGCCACTCATTTGTAGCAAAGAGGTTTGTCAAGAGATTCGGAAATTGCCCCAAATGGCTAGACACTCCTTACCACTTTAAAAACATATTTTAGCAGTTTAATTAATCTCAATGTCAGTTGCATAACATTCATGTATGAAGGGAGATGGTCTTGGATCAAAAGTTGCAATTCAAATTGAAAAGTCCTGTCTGTTGGCACATCGATCGATGTTGGACAGAGAACTCCATCTTTGCATCCTGCCAACATCGATCGATGTCAAATCGATCCATGTGATCGATCTATGTTGGACAAAGAGCTCCAACTTCATCCATACCACATTGATCGATCGATGTGATCAATCTATGTCCACCAGAACATTCAACTTCATTTCAACTTTCACTTGGTTTGATCCAACTTACACATGGATCGATCCAAGTGATTTCTTACAAGTTCAAAGTGTTCAAATTATGTTTCAATCTTCCAAACAACATCTTATATGTTTTTATATAAGTTTGGAGCAAATTTTAAAGTAGTTTAGACGTATTTTTCCTCCATAGAGTTGCTCCATAAGTTTTCATGAATAATATTTTGTAGGGCCATAATGCAGCATTGCAATTCTTTTGCTCATTAAATCATACGGTTGCGATCATGATTTCACACTTAAAGCTGTACTAAAATTTAATTCTCGATTTTGTAATAACCAGTTTTGTCATGAATTTAGATGAAAGCCACGTGAAAGATACACAAATAAGCCAATCAATTTGTAGTTGGGTTGATAAGAAATCGTCTCTTACAGTCTACATATCTTGTATTTTAATGGCCCGCCGCCACCAACGTCTTTTCAACTACTAAGTTGGATGTTCAAATATTTTGCTAAAACTATAAGATATATTCTAAACGATAGTTGAAAAAAGAGTAATCTGCATCCAAACTACAACGTAATCAAGATTAAACATATTTAATTATCTTTTGTCATAGAGGGTGGGCTTGGAGCAACTGGTAAGGTTGTTGCTTTGTGACCTTGATATCACAGGTTCGAGCATCGAAAACAATTTGTTTCACAAAAAATTGTAAAGTAAAACTGCGTATAACAGATCGTGAAGCGAGCCGTCCCTCCCTGAACCCGGCGCATATAAAACCTACAAATGTGTTTGTTCCCCTTAGTTTTAACTATAAAAAGTGTAGTTAAGTAGAGATAAAGGTAAAAGCATGACAAAAAGTAAAGGGATATCGCGATCAAATAGTGTACATTTGTTTGAGATATTTTCTTGAATTGTCAACAGCAAACCCCACTGGTAATGACCTCTTTATTTTTATGGTTCTCACTTTCTTGTCTAAATTTGATGCTTTTGATATTTTCTGTAGTTATATTTATACAAATATAAGCACATGCAATTAAGTTACGTGCATATCACTTTACTCTATTTAAAGAACTTTGTATAAAAGGCAGAAAACCTAATGGGGTTATTTGATCACCGTCTATGTCTGAGAACTTCCTATAATTTATCGTTTTTCGGTTTAGTTCATTTTTAAATATTGTATGATTGTATCCTACCGCAACTGGAAATACAGCCCAACTGTAGTTTACATTAAATTTTGACAGTCCAATCTCTCAAGGACTTGTTAATTATATAAACAAACTTCAAAATCAGTGCTAAACATAAATTTATGAACCTTTGTGGGTATGTAACATACAAAACACACACCCTGTGTGTGTATATATATATGTATGTATGTATGGGTTTGTTTACAATGGATGTGTATGTGTGTGTTTGTGTTGTGCGTGATAGGGGTGTGTGTATATATTTACATAATAACACATATATGTATCATATATGTGTGTGTGTCAAATACATATATGTGTATACAATGTAAAACAGAACTTTTCTTGGCTTAGTATATACACGTAGAACTTTGATTCCGATAACTAATTATTTAACACAAAAGCAACAAGGAAGTGATGAACAACATTACCTCATTGCCTAAGAGGCTCCCGTCTATGACGGAGTATAAGAGGTTAGATGTACGCAACCACACCCATGTGTTAGAAAAGCAAAGATGTTGTTTCCCGATGACCCATAATGAAAATTGCATCTGTCGATCAACTGATACTTCAGAATATAAGAAGCGCAACCAATTTAGTGAATCATTTTGTTTTATTTCACATATTGTAAAGTGAAAGAAGAATCAATTTGCTTTATTCCATCATATTCTAAAATGAAGGAAAATGTGTCATTGACTCCATTGGAAATGTAATCAAATAAGTGATGAAAAGGGGGACAAAAAGAAAAAAAGAAAAAGGGAAAGTTATGATTATTCGGCAAATTTTATACGTTAACGACGCCGTCGAAGCCCGTTTTAATTGAGATGGAATTTAGAAAGACGTGTAACATAATTTATATTAATATGTTAATTATAGATTAACTATGTCGCAAATTCATGTGCCTTTGTATGCAATTATCATTTGTCTAAAGTATATTAAAAATAATATGTCTTGCAAGCCTCAGCGGTCAAGTTTCGAAAACATGCCTAAAACCTTAACCAAGCATTATATCATCTTCAAAAGTTCTATAAATACTATATCATCTTCTAAAAGTCTTAAACAAACATACCCGATAACTCTATTAGGTAATTCCCATACCAATAATAGAGGATTATTTTACAATTATTCAACAATATAACAAATCACGAAACGATCTAGTCATTCTTCATACTTTGCATAAATTCAGAGGTTTAGTGTATTGGAAACGTCGTTTTTATAGTAAAATAAAAAGAGAAGAAAGTATCGTACATACTACGTAGTCTTACTGTTAAAACGAAAAATCCCAAAAACCTCAATACACTAAGGCCTATGTAACAGAACCCTCCGTTCCCCCATGGCAGAAGGCGGAAAAATATTCTTCCCAATTCTTCAGTAAAGTATTTCGGAATTTGCACCTGCAGCTTCTTTTTTCTGTTTCTCTCAGAGGTGAATGCGATTACAATGTTTAATGCCTTTTGTTTTCCAGCTGTGAAGTCTTCTTTTGCTCCGCCCAGAAGTGTTGTTTTCGGCCTTATCATTTCAAAATGCGCCAACAGTGCTTGTGTAATTTATCCTTCTTTAGTCAATTTTTGTACTTTGCTGTGTTTGAGGCCAAGAATCGGAAGATAGCTCATTTTGCATAACTATATTTTCCTGCAATACCCTAATCCTGTGTGAATTTTGATTTTGATTTCTGTTATGCCTTTCGTTTGCGTATTGTCTGATTATAGTTAGGTTAGAGTTACTTTTACGATGTTTAATTGGTCCACTTATGTGGTATTTTGAGAAGATTTTGGCTGGATATATGGATGAAGAATATTGAAATTGCTGGAGCTGACTCGAGATTTTAATATGCAGCTTTTACAATACACTGAACTTGGTTTTCTTGTCCTATTACAAAAGCTAAGCTCAGAAAATTTGTTTCCATTATGGCTGCAAGCACATCGCCATTTTTTACAGCTCATGATATGCATAAGCCTTCTGGGGTTTTGACTGTTCTTGGAGGAAGTATCTGCCCCTTGAAAATGCTTTACGAGAAGAAGGTTTCTTGGGGGATTAACGAAAAGAACAGTCCAATTTATCCTCGATTCAAGTGTTCAGCAAATTCGCATAGTGTCAACCAGCATCAAAGTAAAGACCCATTTCTGAATTTGCACCCTGAAATTTCTTTGCTCCGAGGTGAGGGAAATGATGTCATCGCTGATGCGAGGCTGGATACCCCAAGGCCAAGTGGAAGTGTTACTGACAGTTTGAGAGAGTCAACAAGTTCAAGCCAATACAATGAGGCAAAAATCAAGGTAGTGGGTGTTGGAGGTGGCGGTTCAAATGCCGTTAATCGAATGATTGAGAGTTCTATGAAGGGTGTAGACTTTTGGATTGTTAACACCGACATTCAAGCGATGAGGATGTCTCCTGTGTTTTTGGAGCAGCGGCTGCAGATTGGTCAAGAGCTTACCAGGGGCCTCGGTGCAGGTGGGAACCCTGACATTGGGATGAATGCCGCGAAGGAAAGCAAAGAATCCATTGAAGATGCAGTTTATGGTGCAGACATGGTCTTTGTAACCGTAAGTTGTGCCTACCTAGCAAAGTTATCTTCTCGATTAACAATCATTCTGTGAGATGGTGGATGTTTATCTAATATCTATGTCTCCCTTCAAATATACCTTTCGGAATGTCTAAATTCATTCTCTTTAGAAGTTCTCAAAAACATTTAGGAGTACTTAGTCATTGTGGAGTGATAGTAAACATAAACTGACTTAGGTCTGGCTTCTGAGAAAACCTAAGCTTTACATTCCCTTAGCTGGACTGCTGGAAGTATTGTTATGATGTGTTTTCGATTCTGAGAAGGCATTCTTTGTAGCTAAATAAGACGTGTACCTCTGCTGTAATCACAATTTTATATTGTGTTCAGGACTTGGGGCATCTATACATCATATGATCAATTGTCCTAGTCATCCACTGAAGGAAAAACAGTGTGTGCCGGTGGGGATTGAAGTTGTCTGAACGCAAGTTTTTGAAAGTTAAAACTGCAATCTGTTATTTCAAGAGATAAACTTATTCTGGTTTGCTAGGTCAAAATTAATGAATGTTCTGTATTGTGCTTGCAAAGTGATTCTTAGATCTATGCATTCGGTGTAGGATTTATTAAGCCACTCCCAGACAAAGCCTGGTGAACTATAGTTACACAGAGAAACCTGGTATACCATGCATCTTTTTGTTATTTATCATGTGCCACTCTCAATGTATCACCAATTGGGTGCTAAATACGATTATTATGCCTTTGTCAGGCTGGAATGGGCGGAGGAACTGGAACAGGTGCGGCTCCTGTAATTGCGGGAATCGCTAAATCCATGGGCATCTTGACTGTGGGTATTGTGACAACACCCTTCTCCTTTGAAGGTCGGCGAAGAGCAGTGCAAGCACAAGAAGGCATTGCAGCGTTGAGAGATAATGTTGATACACTAATTGTTATTCCAAATGACAAATTACTCACTGCAGTTTCCCCATCTACTCCAGTGACAGAAGCATTTAACTTGGCTGATGATATTCTTCGGCAAGGAGTCCGTGGTATCTCTGATATAATTACGGTAGTTAACTCAATTTTGGTGATGTTTTGTTAGATAAGATAATATACATGAACAGACATCTCATTTAGCTCTACAACAACAGTCTTACCCCATCACAATCTCCCGCTATGGCGGGGTAAAGAAATAGGGGGAGGGTGGGTGTACGCAACGTTACTCATATGTTGGAAACACACAGAGGTTGTATTCGGATGATCTTTAGTGAAAATTGTATCAAGTTCTGTCGATTGACTGTTACTTTAACATACAAGAAGCGCAACTAATTTAGCTATAATGAAAATAATTGTTTGGGTTGAGATGCAACTTATTGTCTGCTTTTCTTGTTATATTGCCTACCTCTTGTCGTTTCCCTACTTTTATTTGCTAAGCAATCTCCTCCGATTACAAATGGAAGGATGATTGGCGACCCTCCTTCCCCTCACTTTACTTAGCAGATTGACATCATGGAGAAAGAGGTCGAAAAATGTTTTAAGTCCTGTCATTTCCTGTCTTTCTTGTGTTTGATTTAATTGATGAGATTTTTATGGATGTACACTTTTGATGTTGTAAAGACGCGTATTATGCATTAGGTACTATGAGACACTAAAAGAAAGTAGGATTTAGGCTGCGCCTAAAAGAATGATAAAATAAATAAATAAATATTGCGTAAGAGAAATGATTGATCCATATACCCGACCTCACATAATGGTAAAAAAAG
The DNA here is from genome assembly GCA_036186865.1 of Eustoma russellianum. Classification (NCBI taxonomy): domain Eukaryota; kingdom Viridiplantae; phylum Streptophyta; class Magnoliopsida; order Gentianales; family Gentianaceae; genus Eustoma; species Eustoma russellianum. The sequence continues at coordinate 2,205,066 of AP025044.1, forward strand.
GTTTGAGTGTTGTACACTTTTGATGCTTGTTCGAACTTTTGGTCTTGGTAGGTATAAGTGTAGCAGATTTAGATTTTTTTTGCCAATTTTTTGTAAATGTAATGCAGATTCCTGGGCTAGTGAATGTGGACTTTGCTGATGTCCGAGCAATAATGGCTAATGCTGGGTCTTCACTAATGGGCATTGGGACAGCTACAGGTGATTTAAGAAGCTTTTGATATAGTTAGATTAAGTTACCTTGAGGAATCTCTGGTTATCTTTTTTTTCATGAAACTTGTTCTGCGCAATAGTATCCTGGTCAATACTGTATGAAAATTATTGGCAATTTTCTAGAATCTGGCTGAGGTGTTCATAATATTTTAAGGACATTACTTATAATCAGACTATAAACAAAGGGAGAAAGAAAAGGAAAAAGAGGCAAGGCCTTGATAGATTGAAGGAGTTTCTTCTGAGGCCAGATTGCCCATGCATCTTATAAGCTTTAACCTAATCTATGACTCTGTGATTTAAAAGAATTCTTTATTTACAAAAAAGAAAAGAAGAAATTCTTTGACAGCATTCTCATGTATGGATAATTCCTGTGGCAATTTGTGGTTTTGCTTTTATTATCTTTCTTCTCTTGATTTACCACGAAGTGTTATTTGATTCATGTGCTGTGGCAAACTGCCAATTGGTGAAGTTCGAAGTGAGTTTTATCTAGTTTTACATTTTAAATATGCAGGGAAAACCAGGGCCAGAGATGCTGCCTTAAATGCCATTCAGTCTCCCTTGCTAGATATTGGTATCGAGAGGGCTACTGGTATTGTGTGGAATATCACTGGAGGAAGTGACTTGACATTGTTTGAGGTCTCTCTCTTCTCACCTCTCACCCTATTCTCCTGTATTGGCATTTCATTTGGATTATGTGCTCCCTTCTAAAATTTGGAGACGAACCCTCGAAGAGAATCTCTTGGAACCCTTAAAATGAATTTCTGGAAGAGGAACCATGAAAGGCACAGAACAAAAATTAGAAGAAGCTTCTTGTTACTTTGCAGTTAGCAGTTGCGCTGCAGAACTCTTGAAGTACTGGACAGTATATAGAGGGGGTGGGGGGTGGGAGTGCTGGGATGGTTAAAGAGAAATTAGATTGGACTTAAAAAAATTGTTAATATGATAACATTATCTAATTATTTAACATGCGTATATCAAGTTATTGCATTAACATTAACTAGAGATTCTTCATTATATTTATAAGTCACGTTTTGCTTATCTGCATGAACAGAAGCAAAGTATTATATATAAAAACTGATAACTCTTTGTGTCTGAAGTCCCACAACTATTATATGAAATTCTCCCTCCGTATTGTCACAGTTGGCTTTAACATAGTTCATTTTGAACTATGCTAAAGTTAAAGTGTGACAATTTTTTTTGGAATGAAAGGAGTAAGACATTTCCAAATATATATACACTTTTTTAATTCAGAAGAATATCCATACAAGGTCCAAGGAATCTAATAGAAAACACACAAAAATCTTTTAAAAATCAATATGGCTTGATTAGTTTGAAGATAATATCTTGATAGTATTTGGCTAGTAGGATAGAGCTGAGTTTAGATACATAAGATATTAACTTTTCACTATTAAGTTGTAGGAGTTGTTTATTAAGACTCAGGTGCAGAAGTCTATTTTTAGTCGTGTTTATTACAACCTTCTCTTTTTTAGACTAAACTACAAAAAATCAAGAATTTCACGTGAGATAAGTATATGGAATAAACGTGATATTAACTATTTAATAATGATTTGAGAGTAGTGGGAGGGAAATTATAGTACGCATGTATATAGTAGTAGACTGGTTTAGTCCCAGATGGGGGCAATTGCCCACAGTTAGGGCTACATGAGACCGCCCCTACTCAGAAGACAGTTCCGATTTCTGGCAATGGAGTCTTTTTCTCTAAGTCAAATGATTACTTGTGCCTTTCTTTGAATAATTTGGAAACACATAATTTCCGGAGGTTGCTTATCAGTAATTAGAGAGGCATGTGATCTTCAGTCATCTGAGCAATTGAGTTATAAACTGTTTGAGGTTTTGCAGCTTTTAGTACTTACATGTGATCATGCAGAATAGCTTTCAAGCTTCAGTTTTGATGATACATATTCGGGAATCCAGTTTGGCATTAGCATCTTGTTATATCACACTGATTAGGAACGCATCAGGATATGTTACATTATTAGCTTTTTTTTTTACGAGTTCTTGATACACTCTGCTATACCATGTATTATTTATTTGATTTCTAACAGGTAAATGCTGCAGCTGAAGTTATATATGATCTGGTAGACCCAAGTGCCAACTTAATTTTTGGAGCCGTAATAGATCCATCACTGAGCGGTCAAGTAAGCCTTGTCCTATCTATGCTCAACCAAACTGAGTCTGGTTACAGTAACCATTATGTTTGAGTATAACGTGTGTCTATTTCTTTTATATGAATCAAAATTTTGATTCAATATTTGGTTGTCTCCTTTGAATTGTTAGTGAAACTAAATTTGTTGGAAGTAGGTTCATGTTTCTCTGAGGTCACTTGCATGCCAATTATAAAATTCACAGCTCACAACCCACTTTAATCCATCTTAAAGCATGAGATAAGAAAGCGATGCTCCTGATTTTCTTTGTTAAATTGACGAAAGAGCAGAACAAATTGTGCTCAGTAGCTGCTGTTAAATATTCCCTCCATCCCAAAAATATTGTCCTCCATTCTACTTTGGTTTGTTCTAAAAATAGTGTCTACTTTCTAAACACAGTAAGTATTAGTATTTAAAGTTTCCATGCTATCCTTTCAATTAACACTTACTTGATTTCTATATTTTACCTCAAGTAACTAACTAAGGGTAGAAATAGTGACCTACAAAGCTTGACTTTCTTAAATTGTGTTCAAGTCAAACTAGGTCAATATTTTTGGGACGAGAGACTAGTAAAATTCTGCTTTTGCAATCATGTTCAATAGGACGTTTGGAAAAATGAAAACACAAGATAGGCTAGCCCAAGGATTTCCAATTTTTGGAGGTTGATAAATGAGCAGTAGAAGAGCCTCTGCAGGGCCACTAATTTTGTATCATGCTTTGACATTGTAGCCAGTGTTATCTTTGGTAGCCAGTGAAGGGGCAAACTTGTTGCTTAATGGAATATTTTGTACAGGGGCAGTATTGAATTGTAGGGTATTTTGTAAGCCACCTATTATTTGAGCTACTCAGTCATGTAGTTGCCACTCCATGCAACTACTTTTGTAATTTCGCCTTTTCATGGCATATATATAAAATTTTAATTTACAAAAAAAAAAAAGTAGTAGAAGCTACGCTGATAGCTGCTATACAGTACTATTCTGGCATGCGAACATTTTAACATGAATACTCTTTGCTGCATATCTGAGAACCATTCCGAGTTTATTTGCTCTAAGAACTTTATTATCATTTTTGCCCCTCTTCAGGTCAGTATAACCCTTATCGCGACGGGTTTTAAACGGCAAGAAGAAAGTGATGGAATGTCTACCCAGGTACATATTTTCCCTCTGTAATCAGCGCTACATATTCTTTTCTAGATTTCATTTAGACCTTATTTGCGTGTGGTTGAAATATAGGCCAGTCAGCTAGCACCTGGTGATGCTAGCTCAGGAATCAACCGTCGACCCTCATCCTTCAGTGAAGGTGGTTCATTTGAAATCCCTGAATTTTTAAGGAAGAAGGGGCGCTCCCGCTATCCAAGAGCTTAAGTCAGTGCATGTCTCTTTGCTTTATCACCAGCATCTTCACACGCTTCCACCCCCCCCCCCCCCCCCCCCCGAGTTTTAGGCCTGGTCTATGTCAAACAGGATTCTGGAAGTAGATGAATGCTACTGATGGCTCTTGGAAGCATTTTATCACGGCGCTTTTCATAATAACACATGATGCCTCTAGTTGTTGAAATGGGAACAGCATATGCCAGTCTTATCAACACACTCACAGCTCAGTGGGATAAGGCAGAGATTGTACAGTATACATATTGTGAGGGTAGATGAACTTGTGGACATTTACGTATGAATGTCCTGATTGAGACAACGTTATTAGCTTAGTGGTTTTGATTTTCTTGGTGCTGCGCATTGGATTCATATTCTTGGTTTTTTGATTTTCTTAGTTGACTGGTACCAATACCATCCAGTCCTCCTCTTCTCTTTTTATGCCATTTATTCTGGGTATTTCGCTACGGCATTCTATTCTTTGTTGCTGAGAAGGTATAATTCAGCTCACCAAAGAGATTCTTCGCAACGATGTTGTCAAATCACTGGATTTCCTGATTCAGAATTTGTGTGACATTGCCTATTTTATCAAGTAATTCCAAGTTCTTATCAGTTTATGATATCACAAACTTGATTAAGAACAAAATAGTAGACATGTCAAACATAGTTGACAGGAATGTGTACGGGTGGCAAATTTGAAGGTAGAACTTCACTATGTAATTTTACATGGGAGGGTTAACTCTTCTACCTTTACGTGCCTAGACACTACGCCTACCTTTCATTAAAAACAAACAACAAAACTGTGGTAAGTCCTTTCTTTTTGCCAAGTGACCCTGAAGAACTCGAAGTTTGTAGTGGTGGAACACCTGATCTTTTAACCTCCTTTTATGTCACCTTTTAGCGTATTAAGTAAGATGTGTCTTGAAATTTAAATTTTAAACGTAATAATTTTACATGGCGAGTTGACTTAAACCATCAACAACAATCATACTCATTATATCTCAACGACAACAAAAGCATCGAGTGCCTTAAACAGTATTATAATATGATCTATTGAAAAGGAGTTTCTTCTATTCCCTTGACTGAAGCGAAGGGAAGAGAAAAATAAAAGAGAGAGAGATGCATTAACACATACCTCCATTTGTCTGGATATCCCTCTACTGAACTTCAGTGGGAAGAGAAGAAGCCTCCTACCCTTCTGTAAGATGTTTTAATATATAAGATAATTTTTTTTTAAATGGTAGGAGAAAAATGTAAAATTTTACTAATTGTCATCTCAAATGTACATCTTTTAAAACAAATAAGTCATCAATAACGGGCATATTTCAAAAATAAAATAAAAATCAATTAAAATGATGAATAATTAAGTGAGTGATGATATGAAATCATAGTAGAAGAGGATTTTTTTATTAGGGGGAAAAATAGCATCAAGAAATATCTCCATTTTTAACGCCTTCCAAACATGTCTTTTTCAAAATCATTAAATGACGAATAATCAATACTGTGGGCAAAAGACTGGTAGTTGCATATGGACCTCTTCCTCGATCAGAATCCGAGCCCTTATTGGCCATAATAAAAATCAAACACTGTTCGTTTATCAAACATGGACCTCACAATTCTCCAGCCAAACTAAAATCAAATCCATGTATTTACAAATAAATATACCCCCTGCTCTACTAGACTACCCGTGGGTGGCTCCGGGGCATAGTCCAGTTGGTACTAGGATTGAGATTTGCTCCAAGAGGTCAAGAGTTCGATTTAAGGAATACGCACAGTGTGAGTGTTCCTCTGCTGCTAGGCCGAAAGCCTGGTTTGTGGGGACACCTTGTGTGGGTCACTGTGTAAGTCTTCACCCAATCTAGAAAGTCGTTGGACTTTAATTTGGATACTCCATACATGTTTCTTGGGATTGGAACAGTAGAGGACTCAGAGTTGAGTGATTTCATTTTTTTTTTCAAGAATACCTGTGGGCGTACATCCACTTGGCTGCAATATCAAACTTGCTTGGTCATCCACACCCCATTTTAGTGGGGATGTGATTTAATGCCCCTCATTCACCTCATCTCATGCGTCACCACGCGACACGTGACAGTAGAGGGTGTGTGGTGAAGTTAGATGTGGATGACTCTCATCTAGTTTCACCACCCATCCTTACTGTCACGTGACGCACGGTGACGCGTAGGGGGTTTGCGGTGAAGGGATCCTAACTCTTTTTAGTGAGACTTTCCGAGGCCAATTATTCTATGTTGCATTAGTCGATCATTTACTAATAAACTGAGATTGAGATGAAAACTATTCAGAATGTGAGAGCCAACCAGAAAAGAAACTCATCCAACCTCAAGACTCGAGTTAAAGTATTTCTATTATAATAAAAAAATCATATAATTGAAAAATCAAGCGACATCATTTTCCCCTCTTGAATCATCGAGGAAAATATAAAGATTACAATTTACAATCTTAGACTAGTTAACAAGTAATAACTAATCTAGCAATTACTGTTTAATCAATAAGATGTTGGTTAATTATCCTATTATAAAGATAAGAAATAAGTTCCTACGTAGTAGAAAACTTTAGCTAGATATAGTTGTTATCTATGGCTAAAATATAGTGTCTAATTCCTAGTCGAGTATGGATTATGGAATAGACTAGGTTTCATAATTGTGGCTTGTCTAGCTCTATAAATACCAATCCTGGATATGGTGATTGATGAGTCAATGCCGGGTAGGGTCATTGTCAAGCAAGAGTGCCAAGAGTGCCAACGGTGCCAAGAAAACGTTGTTCGGTTTTGAATAATTTTTCCAATAATACAAGCGAGTTATGCTTTAATACGTTTTGTGTCTTGAAGTGCCAAGAAAATTTTGTTTCGATTTTGAGTTATTTTCTAAATAGTAATGAAGCGAGTTATGCTTTATACGTGTTGTGTTTTGATTCCGTTATAACTTTATAAGATACAATTTTTTGTTTTATTTTTATGTGCATCTTACTATTGTAATATGTTGCAAAGCATAAGTCCACACCTGAGAAGCGAAAGTGGATTATTTTGCCAATATGCCCTTATAAATCTTTGTCTTTTAAAACAAACAACTACCTTATAATACACGAATTCATAAATGGAGACAATAATGAAATTTTTGGCCAACTTTTATTAAACTATATGTCCTTTATCGATGCCTTATACTTTAAGTCAGAAGGTGCATATAAATAACGGTTTGACAATGCCTTATATTTTTAAACAGATAGAGTATATAAGTAAAACTGGTCTGTAGGCCTAAACATTTGGGGGGCCTGGGATTAAGGAATCTTTCGGATATGAATAAAGCCTTGCTGGTTAAGCTCGGCTGGCGTATGATTCACCAAAAACAGGCCCTTTGGGCCAAAGTTCTTTGGTCTAAGTATGGGTGTCCGACTCAAAGAACCAGGACACCTCAAGACGCCTCATATACCTGGAGGAGTGTTAGATATGCCATGCGATATCTAACTACTGAGGATCTGGATAAATTTCACTTTACTGAACCAAATGAAGACATGCAAGACACTGAGGAGGGGGAGGGGATTGATAATTACCAGTTTTGTACTTCACAGGCATATGAGGCGTTTCAGACGGATCAGGATGACTCTCACAAAGCTTTCTGGCAGAAGCTCTGGAGTATCCGTGGCCCTAGCAGTGCTAATCTTCTTCTCTGGCAAACCAGTCTGGCCAGACTCCCTTCGGCGAGCATCTTGTTCCAAAGAAGGTGCCTGGAATCACCTGCATGCCCCAGATGTAATGACCAAAATGAGAATAATATGCATGCAGTTAGAGACTGTAGGTATTCTGCTAATCTTTGGAAGAAAGTCCTGAGAACTCAGGACGTAGCAAAGTTTTTTCAATTTACAGATGAAAAAGAATGGATTGCAGAGAACTTATCTAACGGTAGTGAGTCATGGACTCTGATGTTCAGAGAGATGCTGAAGCAGATCTGGGCTGATCGAAATAAGCAGATTTTTCAGAAGGATCATTATGAGATGAGCCCGGACAAGGTGGTGGAGATAGCTAAAAGGAATGTCCGTTTAATCATTCAAGCGGAGGAGGCTAGAAGAAGGGGAATTGTGGCTGATGACGGAGGATGATCGGGGGAATTGCCGGAGCATCGTGGAGGGGTGTTTGTGCAGTTTGCCTGACTGGCAACGGGATGCCCCAGGGCATGCGTCTGGGAAATGGAGAGAACGGTTGGGGAAGTGCAGGAAGGAGTTAATGCGGGAGAGGGATGTGGAGGAGTTATGAGAGGAGGATTCTGGAGGTTGTTCCGTCTAGGGCTGGGCTTCTCTTCGTTTGTTTTTTTTTTGGATTTTGGGGTGGGCTTTGTTTTCTGTACGTAGCGTGTGCTGCTGGGATGGGGTTAGCTGATTTCTGGAGTTACCTCTATTGTAGCCCACTGTTAATGGTGTTGATTTATAAAAGATGGCCCGCTTTCTTAAAAAAAAAAAATTAGAGGCTCTCATCTACGGCGGGTTGTGGGGGTCAAATGTATGCAAGCATACTCATGTGTTAGAAGCACACAGATGTTGTTTTCCGATGACTCATAATGAAAATTGCGTCAAGCTGTGTCGATCAAATACTACTTCACAATACAAGAAGCACATCCAATAATTGGAGTCATTTTGCTTTATTTTCTCATATTCCAAAGTCAAAAAAGAGTATGTCTTTGACTCTATTGGAAATAGGATGTTAATGAGTAACTATTAACACTATTTTAGATTTATTTCTACAATAGACATGTTTTTGCATGGTGTAAACAAAATTTCCCTCTTTGATTGTGTGAGGGTGAAGTAAACAATAGGATGACAGAATCTACAGCATGCAACAAGACACGTACAGCCGTCTAATGCCATACGAAAACCAAACATCCCTTCTCCGTGACGTGTAAACCAACTCCCCACTTGTTCCCTTTCCTTCATTCCCTTCCTCCCTCAACCTCACTCCATAAAGCAACCCCCCTCCTTCACTCGTTTCCCCACAAGTTTCCGTTCATCAGGATCACAATACCCTGAGATCAATCCTCCACAAGTTTCACCTACCATCACCTTATTCAATGACGCGATTTCTCATTGAAACAACAATTCAAGAGACCGCTGACGACACCGATCAATCAGCACTAGCCATGATGTCACCTCGATTGAAATTTGGAAAACCTAATCGCCTTCCCGAAGATGTGAAGGAATTGAAGAATGAAATTGTTCCAGTGAAGTCAGAAGAAAGATTACCTAAAGAAGAGGCGAGTCAATCGGAGTCCGATGTTGGAGCAGCAGCGAAGGAGGCGGCAGTGGAGGAGGCGGGGAAGTTGAAGTTGAATGAGGAGGTAGGGGGGCGAGAGAGGATAAAGAGGCATAGAGTGGAGGTGGCAGGTAGGGTTTGGATACCGGAGATTTGGGGACAGGAGGAATTGCTGAAGGATTGGGTTGATTGCAGCGGTTTCGAAGCTTCATTGATGAATAATAGGATAGTGTTAGCTCGGAGTGCTTTGGTTCAGCAAGGAAGAAGAGCTGATTCTGATAGATTACGGTTGGAGTCAAGCTGTTGAATTGTCTTTTCTTTCCTTTTTTTTCTTTTGTAATAATAATTTTTCAAAAAAAAAAAAATTTTTTGGTAACATTTGAGATAAATAATTTATGATTATGCTTATTCCTTTTTTCTTTTTTCTTTTGGGAATGAGTTTGCTTGTTGGTTTGATTCATTAAACTGTAAGGAATTACAGTATCTAACAGATATAACAGGGTAGATTGCATACTCAAGAGTTATGAGTAGTATCTTTTTTACTTAGCATCTGTTTTTTTTCATAGTTATTTCTTAACTAATAGATTATAGATGAGATGATAAAATAGCATATATTCTCTTCCATTTCATCTGTGACTTGGATGTCATCTCATTAGTGTCAAAGCCACAAGAGCATACAAATTTTTTATTCTTTTTTTTGGAGAAATGTGAGATCTTATAAATTAATAAAATGTTATGGTAGCATAATTTCTTTCCCATTTCACTAATATGAAAGCTGTTAAATCATACAACTTGATGTTCTAAAAAAAATCATTCAAAGTAACATGATTTGGTGGTTATCTGGTCTTTAAACATTGTTTGACTGTTTCTCACTCTCTTCAGACTTTAACAATAATTTTTACTGTCGTTGGGATACACTATTACGTTGTTGTTGGTGGTTGACTGACAAGGGCAGAGAGCAAGTAACACCATATTAATTAGTATCAGGGCACCAATTCTCTATTGTCTATCTTCTATTGTGTTAGGAAAACAAAACCCATTTTTTTATTGTATAGGTTTTGGTGTGTGTACTTGCTGTAGGTTTAGGTTCGAATTATTGATTTACCTTTGAAGGGAAAACTAGTGACAAATACAGTGTTCCTTCGTAGGTTTGTCATTGTTAAATTGAAACTTGAATCAAGGATGTACATATATTTCACAAAATTACTGTGCAATGTCTTGAATTTATCTTGTATGTTGAAGATCCTGGAGTTATTGTAAGTTAAGAAGTTTGGTATTGTTAGAATGAAAACTTGAATTATGGTGTAAGTTAACAACTGTTCCTTGAACAGAAGCAGCTCCCACTCGAGATTTTGGGGTGGGGGGTGGGGTCTAAATGTGTAACAGTATATTGGAAAAATGTGTGTTGGGGCAAATCCCAGATATCCATAAATTAATTCCCGTCCTTAGCAGCTCGTGTTAGCAAACCTCCTTAGTTTTGGGCATACGAAATGGGCTCGTGGTATAATTGCACCTACGAGCAGATACCGAAGTTTTATATACATATATACAGAGAGAGAAGAAAATGCCATTGTTCTGTGCTTCAGAATCAGCACAGAAACGTTTTCTTGTGCTACTTCATAATGAGTACCTCCTAATGCATGCACCGTTTTGCTGCTTTGGGATACGCTGCTTGTTAGCAAAACTCAAGAAACAGTTTCGGACAAAAATTGTTGTGTGTTGGTTGCCCCCTCAGAATTGTTGTGTGTTGGTTGCCCCCTCAGACTGGAAAGCACCGGACTGAGGCGTTTGGTCGGCCATGGGTTATTTCAGTCAGGTAAATATGGTATCAGAGCGGTTATTCATCCATAGCCAGTGGAGAAACACCAATTACTCATCACTTACCACCATACTTACCTGACCGAAATAACCCATGGCCGACCAAACGCCTCAGTCCGGTGCTTTCCAGTCTGAGGGGCAACCAACACACAACAATTTTTGTCCGAAACTGTTTCTTGAGTCCGCTCAACGATATTTTACTACCATGACGGCATAACCTTCCACATGTTGGGGTCTTCTAGGGGAGGAACCGTATGTAGCAGGTACATGCCCAAACCAAGAGGTCAAGAGTTCGAATCCAGTGACGCGCACAGTGTGGGTGTTCCTCTGCTGCTAGACCAAAGGTCTGGTTTGTGGGAGGACACTTTGTGTGGGTAATTGTGTAAGATCTCACCTAACCAGGAGGCCGCTGGGCTCCTGATTTACGTCCTCCACATATGCTCCTAGAGGATGGGGCGATGAGCCCTGGGATAAGTAATTTCACCTATTGCTCCAAGAAAAGGGCTTTTCAATCTCCCATGTCAATGATTCTGTTTTTCTTATTCCATAATGCCAGTAGATCAATCATTAAACTTCAACCTGGCTTGCCAAGATCATTAAACTTCAACCTGGCTTGTCAAGTCTTGGTATTTAAATATTAAAATAACAGCGAACCTTAGAGTGTCCTGACTTTTCTTGAATGTGATGCACAAAGCAGAGAGTGACGAATGCAGAAGGCGTCAAATGCAGAAGAGGAGTGTGTGTTCTGATCGCACACCCTGCCTCTGTTTATATAGGGGAATCGGTTGGAGAATCGGTTACGCAGATGAATCTGTGACCGTCGGATCAAAACCGTAGATGAGCCCAAGCCGTCGGATGAAAACCGACGCGTCATCTGTTGGCGATTTGAACCGTTCAAATCTCAGTCGTTAGATCGAAACAGAACTACACGAAGCGTCGGATGAAAACCACATTCGGTTGGGCGGTTAGGTCAGTTTGAATTTCAGCCGTTAGATCAAAGCTACCTTTTCCGCCACCGTTAGATCAAAACCATTTGATCGATTTAGAAGAAGACTGTTTAAATCATAACCACCGTTCGATTTAAATCAGAACTGATCGTTTGATTTAAATGCTTAATCTTTGGTTACAACTGTGATTTGATTTAAACTCAACCGCGGTTAACGCTCGCACTGGACCGGACCCTGAAACGGAGAGTATTTTGGCAGCTGCGCAGCTAGGCCTGAAGCCTTTAATTATTTACAAAAAATAATTAATCCAAAAGCCCAAATAAATTTTCTCCAAAAAGATAGGAACCGACCCGACCCATTTGCACCCGAGCCTGAGCCGAGCCGGCCAGGTGGGCGGCAGCGCGCGCGCGTGTGGCACTTTCTAGGTCTTTCCTCCGGTCAAAAACTTCTCATGCCCCAAGGACACATCTAAAGTGTCCATTCTAGCCATTTATAAGGTGGCTAAATATGTCCAAATGTCCAATGTGGTATTCCTCCATAAGGGTGATGTGGCCTCCTAAGAATAGGACACATCACCCTCTAACTCATGTTTTTCATCTAATTTGAGCATTAATTTCTCATTCACCCGGTATCGTAATTGAGTGATTCCAAAGCCTAAAATTAACTACTCGTTACGTAGATAATTAAGTACCCATTAGTTTTCGATTTTCATTATCGAAAACTAATCATAATTAAGCTCAAAATATGTTGCTAAACCAAGTTTTGCAACCTTCCTTGATGGGTCAAAGCTCAAACTTCTAATTTCTCCAACGGTATCTACCCCCCCCCCCCCCCCCCTCCTCTTTCCCAACCGGAGGAATATTAGTCATAGTTAAAGAAACACATTAACAAGCTTAATTAACTCAGCTTTTCAATATCACACCGGTCAAAACTAAAATGAATACATTACATGCACTTTGGCCGTCATGATCTGTAGAAGCCGGTAGATTCTACAAGCCAGTGTGTACTAACTGGTTGAAGACAGAAGTGGCAAAAACATGGGCATAAATAGCATCTCCAAGTATAGCAACAGATATGAAGCTTTTGCCCTTTAAATGAACGTTGGTACACGTCTATTTTTCTTTTTTCTTTCGGAAGTCTGAACTCGTAGCAGATGTTTTATAGCTTGATTTAAAAATTGAATACAGCAACGTCAATGCTTTTAGCTGGTAGCTGAAAAGCAGCATATGCAGCTAAGTTCTTACAAAATATACTTCCTATCACCTATACTTGCACTCAGTTGTTTACAAGTTGCTGTTTGCATCATCGATACTCATAAGAAACAAAAGGGTGCGGTCAACCATAGGGGACTGTCTTTTTGATATCATATTGTTGAGAATATTGTTTCACCTCGGACAATTTGAGACAAAAAGACATGTGTTATATGAGGATAAGGTACCACCACCCATGACCTTAAGGTTTTGAGTGGATATGAGTCTTACCTCATATAAGCCCAAGTTTCAACATGGCATCAGAGTCAATTTTAAAAAATGTGAACTCACACCTTGTCTGTCACATAATTGGCTATTTATTGTCTTTCCTCAACCAAGTCCAGATGTTCATGTCTGACTTGTGGTTTGTGATTGAGATCGGGTTCTAAGACGCGTGTGTATGTCAAGCCACGTTGCCACGTGAGGGCGGGTGATGAGAATATTGTCTCACATTGGACAATTTGAAATAAAAAGATATGAGTTATATGAGGATGAGGTAACACCATCCATGACCTTATGGTTTTGAGTGGATATTGAGTCTCACCTCATATAAGCCCAAGTTTCAACACATGTACTCTACATGATGCAGCTGTGCATATTTTAGCAACCAAAATATTTTCCAGTCATCACTGGCTGGATCTCATGCAGAGATGAGAAGCTGCTGTAGGACATCCCACTGTATCATAATCTATATAACAATAGTTAGTTCCCAATAGTGCATGATTCTGCAGGCTAAATATAACATAAAAAGATAGTATCTTCATAAGTAGCTAGCTGGGGTCAACTTTCATTTAGTTAGTCTTGAGCTTCAGTTTTTTTTTTTCTTTTGAATGGGCTGGGTGATGCACTGTCTGCTAAAGCTAAGGCTTCGCTCCTTTCAGATTTCATATGTCCTGCTTCACTGGTGTAAGGTGTGTGATCTGCAGCTTTTTCTGATGAAGGGGGTGAATGTAAAGTGTAAGGGTGATAGTGCATTATAATATTCTATAATGTTAATCAAATGCATTACTGGATTTGGAAATCATAAATACATCAGAACTAAAGATACTCTGGCATTTAGCACCAGAAACTGAGTGATATACTTATAAAAGATCAAAACCAGGTCGGAGTTGTATCGTCTCCAACTGAAAATGATGGGAGTGATTTAGTGCAATGCTCCATCTTTACAATTATTTTTTTCTTTTTTTTTTGCAAACCATCTCTTTACCATATGTCGGCAAATCGAGAAAAGCTATTAAACAAAGCACAGAAATTTACTTACAACAATGGTATAAATCAAGAAAAGCAGACGACAAAAGGTCTTGACCAACAATCAGAAGCAAATTTGAGTGATATGAGCAATCTTTTGGTAATCGTCACTGTCTGGATCTATATTGTTCAGGTAATATATCAGTTTAAAAGGCATAAACCAAAGATCTAAAAGCCGTAGCTTGCTCAAATTTTGTATGCCATGAGGCAAGTCCTCTAGTAATTTGCAATCCCCAATGACTAACTCTTCCAGATTAGGCATTGCCCTTTTCTCCACTTGCACTAATCTCAATCCTGTTAACGTCCTGAGCACTAGCCTCTTAAGCTTTCGAAACTTCTCAGCTCTAAAATACAAGCAATTCTCTTCATACGCGCAATCAAGGGTCAGTTGTGCAAGATTTGGCAAATCTTCAAGGTACTCTAGTGGATCCTCTCTTAAATAACTGCTGCGAAGTTCTAGCGTTGTCAAACTTGGAAGGGAACAAACCCAATTTGGTATCTGTTCTAGACGTCCACTTAGAGTCAACATTTGAAGAAACTGAAGAGCTGAAGAAATGGGATATTCTAGATCAAGGATTTCGCCCTTTGTGCTTGCATGAATAAAGAGTTCATGAAGGTGAGTCAGCTTCCCAAGGGAAGAGCAGAGAGCTTTGCCATCTCTTGTTTTCAGCTTGGTGATGCCAAGCACCCGCAAGTGTGTGAGCTTCCCTATTTCCATCAAGACTTTTTCACTATATGCTTTCATGAAAAGCAAACATTGTAGGGAGAAAAGGCCTCCAAGGTCTTCTGGAGCTTTGAACCCTTCAGAATTAGGTCCAAATACATAAAGGTCAACAAGTTTCTTGAGCTCTAGGATGTCAACAGGTAGCTTCTTGACTTTTGTACGAGCAAGACTGAAATGCTCTAGATTTTGGAGCTTTCTAATGCTTTTAGGGACGATTTCGACCTTGGTATCTGCTAGATTCAGAAATGTCAAGTGAAGTAATTGGAATACTTCCTCTGGGATTTCGGTTACGTGCGAACCACTTACATCCAACACCTTGAGGAGCTTTGGACCCCCATTTAGAAGTCTAGACAAGCAAGAATTGGACAAAGGATGTGCATATCTGTTTATAATCAGAGACCTAAGGCTAAGCCAGTGAGTAGGATCTTGTGGATAAGTGAATACATGGATAGCCAAACGTCTAACGTTCTCCGGCCATCTTGAGTATGGCGTGGAGACCACAGTTAGAATGTTATATTCTCTACATTTTGCTAGAATCATTTCATGGAGAAGATCATGAACACGACAAAGGTATAGTGTTCCATCTGGATATGTACTTGCCACTTGAACCAAGCTTCTATTGATCAATTCATTGAGATAACCTTGAGCAACCTCGATCATTGTCATCCCTGGTTTCTTTTGTACAAATCCCTCTGCTACCCACAGACGGACTAGCTTCGATGGGAACACCGGGTAATCCTCAGGAAACATGCCTATATATAGCAAACAAGACTTGAGATAGTATGGTAATTCATTGTAGCTTAGGAGGAGTATTTTTCTGATTCTATCTAGTTTCCCTGTGCCTTCTAATTCCCCGCCTAGGCTACGAAGAACTGTCTCCCATTCATATAGTTTACTGGTGTCCTTCAATGCAAGAAGCCCACTAATTGCCAAAATTGCTAGAGGCAGGCCCTCACATTTGCTCAGTATACTATGAGAAACGTCCTCCAAATGAGGAGGGCATGTATATTCAAGAAATGTTTTTCGGCAGAACAGAGCCCAAGAGTCTTGGATAGACAAAGGCTTCATCTTGTGGACATAGCCATGGGATTCTCTGCTGCTAGTAATTGCTATATCTGCATTTCGAGTGGTGAGTATAACACGGCTGCTGCAGCCGCCATCAGGCAAAGCATATTTGATTGAATCCCAAGCATCAGTGCTCCAAACATCATCAATAACAATAACATACCTGTAAGAAAGAACATGACGAATTGGGATTTCCTGTTCTTTTGCAATTGCTAATGAATTATGAAGCATAACACACTATTAGCTCCCATAAATTTACTCACAAAATCTAGATTTCGATCAATCAACCATGAAATATCTTCAGAGTAGAAATTATTGACAATGGGAAAAATACCTTCTTTCCTTGAGGAATTCTTTGACAAAGGCTCTCAATTCATCTTCATCCATGGAGTTCACTTCAACAGGGGCTAGTTGCTGCACTTCTTTAAATAGTTGCTGTATTAATTTCTTTAAACCATCTCCAATTTGGAAGGTCTGGGACACAGTTAACCAAGCATGGCTGTTAAAAGCTCTTCTGATTTTTACATCTTCATAAATTCTTTTCACCAATGTGGTCTTGCCTAGTCCCCCCATACCCACAACAGACACAACTTTCAAGTGGGATGCATTATCTAGAAGCTGAGAAATGATCTGGCCTTTTGGCTTATCAATACCTACAAGATCAGCATCTTCGACCAGTAAAGCATGAGCTCGAAACGGATGCTGCAGTATATCCCCAGAAGCATTATTTATAAAATCATTGCCACAAACACCATACTTTTTTTTGTATCTCTGATGCCTAGCTGATATATCAGTTCAAAAAAACAAGATTCTTTAGACCTGATGTGACCCTATATCTATATCTTCCAAATTAGCCAATTCACTTTAGAAGGGTGTGGGTCAGATAGCCACCGATCAGTTCAAAACAATGAAAACCAATCACTCGATAGGCGAAGCAGTCTGTTCTCGACTATTGATAGATAGCAGGTTGCTCAAACCATTTGAAACTTAATTGCTACTTTTTTCGTGTCTTCTACTCTATATTTGATGTCCCTTATCTTAGACGAAATTCGTCGACGGTCTCTTAGATTCTTGAAAGAAGTATATAGCTTTTGAACATTCTCAATAAAGCCTGATGATTTATGATGAAAAGAACAGAGCAAAAACTCATCAACTGCATCCTCTATCTCATAAGCAACTTCTCTTACTTGTGTGATCCATTCTTGAAGTTCAAAATCGAGTTGGCCCGTGTTTTCTTTTGCTTCTGCATCTCTGAGAAAGGCCCTCATGCTGCCTAATTCATCCCTGATGTAGTGGAGTTCTCTTTGTAGTCCTCCTAGAAGTGCATACTCCTCAGATAAAATGGATGAAATCTGGTTTAACAGAAAACCAACTGCGCCGTCTGCCATTCTTGCTCTCTGGAGTTGCTGAAAATTTTGATAAAAGTTCGATGTATCAAGGTGATTTTGATCTAGGCCTTTTTCTACAAGAAGAAATTATTAATGGGTTAGAAAGCAGCTTGATGTCAATTTAACAGGAAATTTCGTGTGGGCATGTTTTTCAAAAGTCTCCTCAAGTCTTCTACAATCTTGAATGCGCGGTAAATGATTAATTTGTTCTGATCTCACTGATTAAGCGGTTGGGATCAGAGGAGGTAAAAAATGAGGTAAAATATGAGGTCTCCAATCACAGATTGACATGTGTACAAAAGTGGAAGAAGTTTAAAATTTTTTTGTTTTAAAAAAATAGTTACCTGTACACGTGGCAGCACGTGATTGGAGGCCTCATATTTTGCCTCACTTTTTGCCTCTTGTGATCTGAACCGCTGATTAAGTGCTTATGTGTACGGTCCTAATAATGGACAAGGTAGATGAATTTTAGTAATACCTCCTCGTAAATGTCCCAACGTACATGTGCAGTAAAGAAAACCTACGTGCCAATAAAAAAAACTACATGATGTCTAGATTGTATGTAGCTTTCGTTTTAATTTAACCTTTGAATTTTTTTTAATGGAGTCAATGACACACTCTTCTTGACTTTGAAATATGATAGAATAAAGCAAAATGACTCACTAAATTGGTTGCGCTTCTTATATTGTGAATTAGCAGTCGATCGACACGCAATTTTCGTTATGGGCCATCGGAAAACAACCTCCATGTGTTTCTAACACATGGGTATGGTTGCATACATCCGACCCCTCATACTCCGTCATAGGTGGGAGCCTGTAAAGCAATGGGGTAATGTTGTTGTTGTTGAATTTTTTTAATGATGATCATACGCCTAAGCACTATACCACGTTAACATTAGTATCCAAATGCGAGTTAAGAATTATTGGACAAAAGCCTTCAAGACATAGTACTATTGTTATTCGGGTTATGAAAATTGCAACACTAGGCCACATATTCGAATCGAGACACGCGTAACGTGGGTACAATAATGTTATTTGGACTAATAATGACTTAGATAATTGTATTCAACCTAATTGAGTTAAAAGATTGCTGACCTAGTTTACAATAAGCATCTTTTGTGAGTTTTTGACCACGTCTTACCAATCTAGAAGAACACTGAATTCCTAATTTATATTACATATGCAAGTATACGAGATTAGAACAATAGAGAACGCTAGAGATTTGGTATAACTAGAATTATTGGACAAGATAGAGACGCTTTTGGGAGGACTGAGAGTGAGGACTGGCTAGCAGAAGCGAGGGAGTAAAGTTGGGTGACACGCATGGAAGAAGGGACGCAGTGACGTTATCAATAGGGGCTGACACGTGGCTCCGTGTGAAAAGCCAAAAAAAAAAGATGCTACATTTTGACACGTGTCCCATCCTATTGGTCTCGTCACCGCGTCTTCCCTCCCCGTGCGTCACTTAATCTCGTTCGGAAGTGAGGAGGAAAGTGGCCGTGGGTCCAATGTGGTGACAGCCGCGAAAGCAGCCTTTGGCCTTTTTTTCTTATTCAGGTTAGACGGTGTTCCCTTCGAATCAGCATTCGTACATCTACGTCTAATCTCGTAAACTTGAAAATTAATGACCAAGGACATGTAAACCTCTAGTGGTTTAGAGACATAGTAGTCTTTTGAAGATGCTCGAACTTGCAGCCTTTCGCCACTAGATTATTGCTTGGGTCTTTACGTCTTTACCTTCGTTGAACCTTACCAGCTTGCCAAAAAAACCAACCTTGATGTGATGGGTGGACTTAAAGTAAGAAAACTTTCTCTACATATATTGGAAGCAAATTGTTTGTAGAAACCCAACATAACTGATGACACCTCTTTCAGAACAACAAAGTCCCAGAAAGGCCACCAGCAGCGAGGCTCCGGTCGTGGTTGTTTCATTAGACCCATACTTTTAAAAGGTGGTCGATAATTCCTGACATGCTTGTTTCACCCCCCAGCATCATGTTTCTTCGCCATTTTTTCTCTCTTCCGAGTAATATGGGGGCAGGTTATGCATTTCAATTAAAGTGCTGGTTTAGGGCAATTAGTACTACGATTTCCATATTGCGACAAAGAAGCCAATCTACGGGCAGCATCACCAGTCGCTCTTTCTTTACATACATATAGCACTTCACTTTTAGCATTTTTTGGGTATATGGGTTGAGGCACTGAGAGCTCATTTGTTGATGCATGGTGCCTGTTCGTTGAAGTGCCTCTATAAGTGTCAGCAGTTCTAAATGTACGAGTTTCATGTGGATCATGTTTTTGCTGGTTTCAACTTTCATTGATCACATATATACATTAATCAGGTCGGTGTTGCACTGGGACTAAGCAATCATGGGAATAAAGACTCTCCAAGCAAGCCCAGCGTCGTCAATCCTTAATCCCAAATGCGGAATTAACCCAGCAATCACGGTTCCTGGTAAAATTAAAAAAATTGCTGTAGGGGGAGGGCTACTGTTTTATGGTATGTGCCTTTTCATTGCCTTTTTGACATTTGGTGGCACCGTATCATTCAATTTGAAGGAACTATAGTTATTTTCTCTCATACTTGCAGCACCTCGAAGGCTGCATATCTATTGTGGAGTTAAATTTCGACCTTGCATTGACATTCATAAGGTGTTTCCTTTGTTCGCTTCTGTCAAAGTCTTTTTCCTGGATGTAATACATTTATTTGTGTGAGATTTGCAGCAAGATATCTGTATAGGAGCAAGCAAGAAAATATTGTCCTTTACCAATGACCCTATAATAAATAAATAAATAAATAAACAAGAACTCTTAGGCGCGTGTTTAAAAGGCATCACTCAAGTATTGACCAGAATTAGAATCCACCGTTAAACTTCTTAGCTTCAGTAGACTTATGCTTGGTAAAGTATTATTGGTTCCTTCTCGTTACAAATATATTACCATTTGGAAGGGAACTCAGAGATAATTGAAGAGCAGAGGAAACTCTTTTTTATACAAAAAAATGCATAAAGGGAGAGAATCTACGATGACATGTGGTAGTTCTTGTTTTAAGGAATGTAGATGTTTCTAGTTTAAGATACAGCTGAATAATTGATATTTTAAAAATGTTATCATGAATTTAGGGGAAGGTGAAGCAAATTGTTGGATCTACCCTCGAAAATGAGTAGGACGAGAATTCAAGTCTAGTTACTAATTTTGAATCTGATAAACCATGTGTATATTGAAAATTCTTACTTTATTTATGCTAAATTGTACAGGCAAAATGAAGGGGAACTTTTTCTTGTCATAATAGGGTCTTTTTCCCTTTGATGTAGAGTTTTGTTTGTTTGGTGATGGAACTTGATTAAGGGTGATTGATACAACATGATACATACTTTTGATCCTACAAGTACATTAACTTGGATGAAGAACGTCTCTGACGTGTACTTATTGTATCTTATTTTTTAAAAGATTATATAAAGAAACTCACGGCTATTGAATGATCACACTCTTCCTCTGTCTCTGGTGTAATCAAAATAGTGTGCTACTGAAATCCATTCTTTTCCACTTTCCTAGTTTAGCCTCTCAACTTCGACTGCTTCAGTTCAAGTCAAATTGTTTGCATCTTGAGGTGGCATCAGCTTCACCGTTGCTGTTTAAATCAAGTTTAGTAGAAAAGAATGGTAGATTGTACTCTTGTGACTGCTTTTTCTTTCCATTTAGAGTTGGATCATTCCTGATGGAGGATTGATTCATGAATCTAACATCTCTGTTTGTTTCTCTGAATCTTTGCTCTGCATCTTTCCATCTTTCTCCCTGAAGTGTAATGCTTATGGACAAATCACTGCTGCTTTTCTCCGCACCACATGTTTTTCCTTCTTCCTCATTTGTTGCTGGGAAAAAGTTTCTCTGACCTCCCAGTTCGTCACACCATCTGAAATCAGGTTCTAACAGGCTGCTGTTGTTGCCTTTGTTCTTTGAATTCAGGGCTGTCCTGAAACTCAAAGTTCGTACACCTGCCTGATGATTGTACATTTCCTGATCCCTAGGCATTATTGCTTCAGAGCTCAAGCAGCTGTCCATTGAGCAATCTGTTGGTTGAGGCAATTGTGTTAGCTGGGTACACAAGCCATACAGTTGTTTTGTAGGCGAGATTTCTGAATTCAGGCCCTGGGTAGAAGTTTTGCAAGCAAGTTCAGATAACTTAGCCTGAGCCGCATCTGCTTCCGTAGATCCCAAGTTTTGTCTGCCAAGCGTATCCTGTGCTTTCTCAAGCACTGCTTGTAAATATTTTCCTTGAGCCTCTATTCGGAGTTGTAAATTCCGTTGCACCTAAGGATTACCAAGAAGATGTTAACCATACTGAAGATAAAATATGAGCTAAACAAGGAAAAAAAAATCCTTCCTAGAATAAGATATACTAAAATTTTACCTCAAGTTGTTCATGCAGCCTTTTCTGTACTTCAATTTGCATCTGTATTGTTTCACTCAGGTGCAAGTTTCTGTAAATTTCATAGTAGTAAGAATACCAAGCAACAAAAAAACAATTTTAAGAATTCAAGGAACATACACCTCTTCATCTTACTTGTTTTGCTGAGTTCCAATGCTTGGGTCAGTGGATTGATATTCTATTGCCTTTGGGATCCTTTCTGCTGCTTCTACTGCAACAATCATTCTGTAAATGTTACCTTGTGCTCCATAATAATAGAATTCCTAATTAATTTAGCAGTGTGTTATTGTTTCTTACGGGCTTTATTGACGACTGCATTAGCTTGTCCATGGAGACTTTTGCTGAGCCTGTATTTCTGCACTGACAAGGTGGGAAGTTAGCTTCATATCCATCTTATTAATTGTATTTCACTGAACTACCATCTTCCCGGTTAAAGAGAAAAGTTAGCACATAATTAAGAATGACCTTATGCTGTTTATTGTTTGCTCATCAGCTTTTGGCTTGATGATAGAATTATAAAGAGAAAATAATTCCTGCATTATCTCCTTTGTCTTCTACAACATTTGCAGGTCCTAAATGATGAATGTACTTGAATGAACAGGGAGATCATCTTAATCAGTTGCACATGCAGCGTTAAGTTGGTTAAGCTCAGGCAAAAGCTGATGCTGTCAACACTTTGGTGAATGTTGAGTACTTTACCTGTAGATGACTCTTCAGATGATATAATGTAAGTCCTGGAATTCCCATTAGTTTCAGAACTGATTTTGGAGTAGCTTCTGCATAAGATAGAAGGTAAACCAGTTTAGTAGATTGAGTGCAAGAGATTAACAGACTTGAAGTAAAATGAATGTTGTGTCCCCTTACTATCTGCTCCTCCAAGTTGATTAACGGCTTCCATGAATCTCTCATGAAGGTCTGGAGTCCATTTCAATCTTGGCTTTGCATCAGTTGAAAGAA
>AP025044.1:2235993-2281625 GCA_036186865.1 Eustoma russellianum
AGTAGAATCAATTAATCCCACTACAATTGTTTATACCAAGCGATACAAACTAGAATGAATTGACCACTATTAAACAAAATCTTAAGTATACTCCATCTGGAAACATGCTCATGAAATTGAAATCTTTAAAGGACAATGCAGTGCTTACGTTGTAAATTTTAGAATAATAACGTTTAACATGTCTAGAACTATATACTACAAACAGTTGATATATATACAGGACAGAAGTTGTTAACTTAAAGAGGACAAAAAATTTTGAAACATATTTCATTAAACAAATATTTCTGGAATAAAACCAAAATATTGGCTTAGAATGATAAGATATTCATAAGCGAAAGATAGATTATAATTCATCAACAAATTATACAAATCACAGAGCAAATCATAAAGGTCCATTGAATTATTGATAAAACTGAATAGATAAAATAATCTTGATATTTATAACATAATATCTTACAAGTGATACAAGGATCAACCATGTCACTAGGAATAATTAAGAAGATTTCAGCTATGTGGCTAAGGCCCTCCTAGCCCGATTTAAAATAGCTCAGAGGGGTCCATGTCTATGACTCAGAGGAATAACTCAAGGTTAACCATGTTCATAGCTCAGAGGGACTCTTGTCCATTCAAATAATAGTGGCAACAATGGCCATCATACTAAAGTTGAATGCCAAGACAAATGCCTTATATCAACATGTAAGATACTTCACAGAAAAACAGCCTTCTTACCATATATTATTTTCAAATACTATTTACTTAACATTTTTATCATTGAAATTAGATTATCAAGATATTACATCAAAATATTACAAGCTCAGTCACCTTGATATTAGTTCCTAAACAGAGACCATCTTCACAGGTTTACAAATAGCAGACAAGCAAATATCAGAGAGACATTGTACTAGCTTAAAAGTTCATCATATAAGTTAGATGAAAAATACCTGGCAGGAAGCATGATTAGAACAACTAGTTCTACAACTATACTTAGATGCTTAAATATTCCATTTATTTGACGTATGCATACAAAGGTTGAATCAGACCATGCTTAACACCAAATTGGATGAATGAGAAACAAAGGAGCATGAGACATTGATTGACAAGAAACATGTAGACATATAGCTTAAGTAAAATATGCAATGACAATTAGCCATTTTGACATCCGAAAGTTTAGAAGAGAAAGAAATGTGAAGACAAGTTCCGCAAAACTTAGTGAGTATACCGAGGGTGACAGAGAGATTCAAGGAAAAAAAAGTTCGAAACAAGCACCACAGAGAGATAAATATAGACAAGAGCATAATCTACCATAATGAATCTTACCGTGAATACTTACAAACAAAAGAATCTTACCGTGAATGTTAGCCATAATGATCAACTGGACATAGCACAAAGATTGACATACTATTTCGGGAAAGTAAAAACAAGAACTGTTGATATTCATCATTACACCAGAGGAGAACAAGAACTGTTCGACTACTTTCCAAATATGCTGGGTTAACTAAATGCAAAAATGCATAAAAGTAGAGATGAATGAGAACAAGAGGAATAAGTAAAAGTAAGAATAAATCATCTCATTTGAGAGATACAATCTGTGGTTTTTATAAAAGAGGAGTCCAAACGGATGAAATACTGAGAGGAAGAATGAGACTTTTAATGTCTTTGTACAGCAACTTCATTCAGAAGATTTGGACTGGAAGTCTTTTTCTTTCAAATGGTCATGGTGACCTTTTATACAGGCCTATAAAGATATTTGATATTCTTGAACTTTGATAGAGAACCGGCTCTATGGCCTTGAAGACTCTTAGGATTTTGTCCATGAAATGACTCAGTGGTCTTGAAATTTATGTTTGTTTTTCTTGGAAAAGATTTCAGCTAAATTGCCAAGGCTCTTCATAGCCTATAGGAAAGATTTCGGCTTTCATAGACAAGGCTCTTCATAGCCAATAGGAAAGATTTCGGCTTTCATAGCCAAGGCTCTTCATAGCCAATAGAGAAGATTTCTAGGAAAGATTTCGGCTTTAATAGCCAAGGCTCTTCATAGCCAATTGGAAGATTTCGGCTTTAATGTCCAAGGCTCTTCATAGCCAATTTGAGAAGATTTCGACTTTATGGGCCAAGGCTCTTCATAGCCTCTTGGAAGTTTATAGACATAATGGTCTGAAGAATTGTTTTTTTCTGGCCTTTGATGGGATTTAGAGGCTCTGGCTTTGAAGAATGGTCTTGAAAATGCTCCCTTAGGAGTTCTAAAGAATGGGCTCTGAAAGATGGAATTTGTGCAAAGAGATATATTATGACTCAATCACAGGAAGCTTCAATGTTGCTTTGATAAAAAAATGTGATAATTTATTTATGACTAACTTGCAACTGTTTACGGACAAAAAAATGTAACTCAGGATATGAATAAAGATGTTGAGTAGACTAGAGCATTATATTTAGGTTAAGATTGAAGAAATACACCACGAGAAAGTTTCATCAGTAGAGTGAGTGAATGTTATACCTTATTGAACCATGTTGTAAACAGCGCCATCCTCTGCAAATAACAACCTCCTAATCGAGGCCTAACTTAAAAGTCAGCAACCCAGACTCTAACATACCTGAAAACCGTGTAAACTTTGACAACATTCAACAGACCATGGTTCTGGTTGTTGGATTTTTACTTTGATTCATCCTTCAATCAGTGGAGGTCTTTGGCTTATCTGCTTCGTTCTGCTACCCCTCATTCTAATTTTACCAGTACTTTGACACATTTGATGACAAATCTCCCATTTTCTAATATGATGTATCTTGAAAAACAGATGGATTTCTAGTATATTTGGAGTCTAAGCCAGGTTATGGTCAAACCCAGAACAAAAAGATATCAATCCTGGGACTACTTTCAAGTTGACGGTAACTGAGAGAGGGAAATCGTTTGAAGGATGAGAAAATGATGGATAAAGGAAGAAGGTTTAATTTTGGACCACAAACGCAAAGATACAGATTAATATTCTTGTAGAACAAATAAGTATATCCAGAAAACCTTAGGAAAATTTTAATTTTTCTCGGAAGAAGAGTAAATATTCAGAAATATGAAGAATGATGAAAGATGAAGATGAATATAATGTACACGCATGAGGATGATGATAAAGGAGAGAAAGAAAGTGTGATGGAAATTGATAGTGATAGACGACTGAAGAACTGTGTGCAGAGAAAAACTTCGCAGAGGAAAGGAATCTTGGAAGTGTGAAAAAATATGAATAGCAAAGGAAGAAGATGAAGACTAAATTTCACAGAGGAAAAGGTTTGAGAGATGAAGAAAGTTCTAGAGGGAGAACCAACAAGAGAAATTCTGAATTTTTTTTGGGAAAGATCGTGAAAGGAATTGGTTTGACGTGTCTGTGTAGCCAGACAGGTGTGATAAATGCAAGAGGACAAATGTAATAAATGTTACGTGTAAAATTTAGTTTAAAATTTTGTGTTTTGTTGAAAAACAATCTGTGTTAAAGAATTCAACAGTGGGAACCAGCTGGTAATCACCGAGACCAAGGTAGAAAAAATTGTGTCAATTTTGTGAAGGGACACGTGTCACAGAATGTCTGGACTTTGATGTCCACTAGTAAAAAAAAACTTTGTCGTTCTCTACGCCTTTAACTAGGAAAACATACCAGAACGAATTTCTTCTTTTCAAATAGCTTTCAATCAACTTCTTCGGCTTCTTCCTTCCTCTGTTTTAGTACCTCTACTTCAGTTACCTCCTACTTGGGTTTATAGTAATACTCCGAGTACTGACAGTCCTTTTTTTTCGAAGGATAAAGAATATGACAGATTATGATGCTTTCGCGTGGATTGAAGAAGGTCTGTTGTTGAGCCCTTGTAGGTAAGAATCATAATTTCTGTTTGATTCTTGATCACTGTTGAACTGGATTTGAAGGCTCTGATACCATGTAGAAATTCTAGAGGAGGAATGACCATGAGAGGAGGAATATAAACTGTGAACAATAAACTGAAGAAGACGAAGGAAGCCGAATGGAGAAGGATTACACAAGGTTTGAAGAAGAATCAACTGCTATTATTGAATTCTTGCTTGAAGAGAAAATACTACAACTAGTTGCTTATATATACAAGGGAGGAAGAAGGTCTTCCATCTCCAACGGCACTATGTACTTGGACAGAAATCTAACGGCTATTTTACAACGGCTAATTCCTTTCTTGTATGTACAGTATATAGTGTATTTTCTACAATATGTTACCGTACGACACGTGGCAGCAGGAGTGGATGATGAAGCTAGATGAGGGTGACGGCGACACGTGGCAGTAGGGGTGGGTGGTGAAGCTAGATGCACGTCACCCTCATCTAGCCTCACCACCCACCCCCTGCTACCACGTGTCACGCGGTGACGCATGGGGTGAGAAGAAAGTGAGTGAGGTGATCTCATCCATGCCTATTTGGACGTTTTTGTCAACTACATTCTTATTATATGGATAAATTTTCTATATAAACTCTGTGTGTGTGTGTATATATATATATATATATCAACATAACACATATATTTGGGCATCCGGGTCTATTTGGATGTTTTACCAATTACATGTTTATTATAAATAGTATTTTTGTAATTTGTGTTAAAAATATGAGTTTTCTGGTTAAAACTATAATATTATTCACTTTTTTCCCCTAAATGTTATTGTATTTGTAGGTACAAGTAAGAAAGAATATTCCAATGTATATATTTCTCCCCTTAAGAAAAGAAAATGCCTCACGATGTGTCACCAGATGAAATATAAGAGTTATAAACTTATAACCAAAGAATTATACTACTCGAACTTCTTACCTTTCAAATATCTATCTCCATTCAAAGTTTTGTGATATATATATATATATATATATTAAATTTCTTAAAGAAATTAGAAGCAAGAAAAACTGAAAAAGAAATTAAAGGCCTGATTTATTGGCAACGCCTAGGACACCAATTCTCGACAGCGATTGCGTTCTTTCTCTCCCTCCGTCATGGCCGGCGTTTTGAACACGACGGCTACTGCAGTTTTCCGGCCATTCTCTTCCCTGAAAGAATCAAACACGAGAGTCATAAGGTACGACAAGTCCTTAGGACTAGTCTTTCCGAAACACACACTTCTCTTTTTAGAGTAAGAATGTTATTCTCTTATCAGGAATTTGCTTGGGATTTTTCATTAATCGATTGTTGTAATTGGTGTGGTGAAGAGAATCTATTATTAGATAATTCAATGGAACCTATTTGTTCTGTTAATTCTGCGTAACCATGAATTATTGGCTTATGATGTTTCAGTTATCTCTGCTTTCAGTCTCTCCTCTGCAATTTCTATGTAAATTGTGCTTTTAGTGTGTTAATCTGATGTGAATTACAGGTATTCTGCACCTCTCATGTCCAAAGAAAACTTTTCTCCAAACCAATATGCACTTGGAATTACTGGTATGTCTCCTTTCTCTGGTTATAAAGTTGCGTTTCCTTCAGTCCTATACTTTATTCCTAGTTATGAGGTTGCAAGGTCAGGCGCCAGAAGGCGTAAATGTGAGCTTCAGAGGCTGCCCTGCAGAAAGTTGACAATCTGTAATGTTCAAGCACAAAATGGAATGTCCTTCAACCAAAGTAACACTTCAAGTTCTAGTAGTATGGAAAAATTTTACAGGAGGGATTCTTGTTTAGTTATTCCTCCTCCCCGAGGGCAAAAACCCAAAGCCATAGTCAAGTTCTTAGGGGGTGCTTTTATTGGAGCTGCACCTGAACTCACTTATAGTTATTTAACTCAGCAGCTGGCGGATGAGGGCTATTTAATCATATTGGTACCATATGACGTGACATTTGATCACGAAAGAGTTACTAGTGAAATCTACAGGAGATTTCATTCATGTTTGGATTCGATTTTGGCATATGGATTACCAGATTTTGGCCTTTCAGCCAGTGATGTCATTGATCTTCCACTATATTCAGTTGGCCATAGCAATGGTGCACTTCTTCAAGTGCTTACAGGAAGTTATTTTTGTGAGAAGATACCAAAGGCAAACGCGATAATATCTTACAACAACAGGCCAGTATCCGAGGCTGTACCATATTTCGAACAGTTGGGACCTCTTGTAAGCCAGATGATTCCTCTTGTTGAAGCAAATCCAATGTACACAATGGCTCAGAATGCCTCAAAAGAAGCATGGAAGGCACTGTTTGATACCGCTCAGAGAATGGTCCCTGGCTATGATCCAGAATTGGCTGTTTCTATCTCCAGTTTCACCAACCAGCTACCCGCAGTTTTCAAACAGCTTGCAGAAGGAATCTCAGAGTTCAAGCCAACACCTGCTGAAAATCTGGACTGTTTTCAGAAATCCTACAACATCAAGAACACCTTACTGGTGAAGTTCAACTTTGACACAATCGATGAGACAGATCTCCTTGAAGCGACATTAAAGCCTCGTGTTGAATCCTATGGTGGAAAATTGGAGAAAATTATATTAGGTGGTAATCACATCACACCATGTTACCAGGAACCAAGATGGCGAGCAGGAGACATATACACACCTGCAGATGCTATTGCTCAACAACTTAAGTCATTTTCACTTTATGAAACTAGGGTTCTTAGTCAAACAATTGTAGATTGGTTTAGACGACTTGAAGAATAAACTCTTAATGTTGAAACATGTTTCAACAACTTTCTTCTCAGTTTCTGTTGCTTATACGTGAGGGGTTCTGGAGCTTGAGATAACAGCTTTACTGTTTATAGATTTGTCGTGTAAAATATTCACATCATCAGTAGGTGAAACTTATGAGGTTGCAAGTGATTGGCATACTATAGGTTCTTATTCTCCTCTCACTATAGGTTCTTGTTTTCCTCTACCTGTGTAATCATAAAATGCTTCCACTCAAACTGCTATTGGGAATTGAGACTTTATACTATTTTAATGTTGGTGTTTGGGGGCTTCTTTTTTCTTTTTGGTGGGGTGTGGGTGTGGGGTGGGGTGGAAGGGAGAATACCTACCCAGGTAAGAGTAAAAAAGGTTTAGTCTTTCATTTCCTATGATAAAACCAGGAAAACCAACTGAGAAGATGTTCTTGACTTAATAAACTAGAAACCAATGTGATCAAATTAATGAAGCTAATCCTTAATTTGCCTCAAAGTGAAGCTAATCCTTAATTTGCCTCGAAGGCGTAAAGCCATTATGTCTATGACTGAACATGATGTTTCAGATAAATGGAACAATAACAACACATATCAATATCACAACGATATCAAAAACTATGGCTATGTCTGGAGAATGTGAGAGTCAAACAAATAATACCTCTGTCCCAGAGAGTCTAGAGTTTGATTCCAGCGAGACATGTACCTGTATATATGACATACTAATAAAGATAAGGTGAGGAGAATTTCCATACAAGGGGTTGTGACATTCTTCTTGTATTTCATCATACCAATTTTTTTCACAAATATAAAACTACCTAGTTTTAATTTTTTTAAAAAAAAAACACACCTTGTGTAGGCCTCGACATGTATTACATATCCAAATGCCTGTTTTTTAAGGTAAAATTACATAATTCTAGACTTGTAGATGGAAGGTATGAACAGTACTCATTGAGAAGATATGAACCTTCAAAGACAAATGGTGAAAGAAAACTGAAGATCATCTCTCAAGTGACAAATACATATTCAAATGTATGTTATCTATAAAATGTCTGTGTGTTTAGAAGAAAGATTTTGAAAAGTTTAGTTTAAACGACTTTTTTTTACGCTTTCTTTTTTGTTGTTGGTGTGACGAAAATTTACATTCTTTTTTATTTTAGAATATGATAAAATAAACTCACAAAATTGGCTGCACTCTTTATATTGTGAAATCGCAGTTGATTAACACATTTTGACGCAATTTTCATTATGGGTCATCGGAAAACAATCTCTGCGTGTTTCTAACGCATAGATATGATTACGTGTGTACGACTTTCCATACTCTGTCATAAGCGCAAACCTCTAAGACAATGAATAATATTGTTGTAACTAAAGGGCAAGCTTTAAAATGAGGTCCTCAATTCGTTTATTCAGTTATACTAGCTTTTTACCTTTTTATTTTTCTTTCCCCCCTCCCGCCGTAAAAGGGAAAAACAAAATTAGAAATAGAAAAGGCAAGGTCAGATACTACTATTTACTGGCGAAGCTTAGGACAGCAACTCTTGAAAGTCCCTCCATCCGACATGGCCGGCGTTCTGAACCCGTCTGCAACTTTACTTTCCCGGCCATTCTCGTCCCTGAAAGAGTCAAACAGGAGAGTCATAAGGTTTTCTCAATCATCAGAAGCTCCTACTGCTTCCACTTCCGTCAGCTCCAAAGAAGAAGCCAACACTTTTAAACCCCCACCAAATTTCAAGGCGCCGAAGCCGAAGCCGTTTTCTGTGAGACCCGATAAGTTTCTGGACATACTAGGAGGTTCCCTGGCCTTATTATTTCGTGTCGGCACCGGTGCTTTAGTTTCTGGGTACGAAGTAATCGGATTCTTCATTTTGTTGTTTTAAAAGAAGCCAATCTGTTTACTTAGGATTCATGCTTTCTGAAACTAGTAAGTTTATATCCTAGAATAAGGATGTGATTCTCAAAACATCAATCTGCTTATAGCTTTTGATTGATTGATTTTTGTAGAATGTGTAGTGAAGTGAAACTGTGCAGCATAAATATACTTTTAAGAATTGACATTAAACAACTCAATAGGTGATTTTTTTTCATAGTCTAAATGCTTGTAAGTGATACCTATTTGTTCTGCCAATTGTCTCTTGTACATTTTCTATATAAGTTTTGCTCTTGTTGTGTTAATGTCATGTCAATTCCAGGTATTCTGCCTCTTTCGTGCGAAAAGAAGACTTCCCCACTAACAGTTACGCACTTGAAATTGCTGGTATGTCTCCTTTCTCTGTTCTTAAGTTGCATTTCTTTCAGTCCTGTATTTTATTTCGTGTTCCCCTCTACACCTGTGCATCTTATAATTAAGCTCACACTAAAGTCAGATGGACCACTGAGACTAAACATCATTTGAATTTGGGATTTCCTTGGGGCCTTTTTTTTTGGTTTTGGTGAGGGAATGTAAGAAAGGGGAGAAAACTACCAAGATAAATGTGCAATAGGTTTCGTCTTTTCACTTCCCATGATAAGGCAAGAAAACCTACTGAGAAGGTCTTCTTTGACCTTATTAAAGTACAAACCACTTGATTCCGATTCATAAAGCTTTCTAAATAGTTCTAAAGAGTTCATATTTTCTATGATTTCGACCTGATGGTTTTCATTCTCATCTATACGAATTTCATTCTTAAATAAACCTCAAGCTGACAGTCTGGATGGAACTCGTTTCCTTTTTCTTTTCCATCTCTTTTAGATTGGCCAAGTATTGCGCGTCTCAAAAATATTGTTGCATATACTTGTATAGAATAGTTTACTCATGGAAGATTGGATCCTTTAGTCAAAGATGGTAGATTCTATTTCAATTGTTTTACATGGTGTAGATCGCTTTTTGATCATTGATTCGGTGGTGGATCATGTTTGAAAAGGTTTTAAGGTTAAGGAGACTTCAAAGCTAGGTCCACGCCCGGAGCAGCCTATAGAGATATATGAATTTGAAAGGTATGTCATTCTTTATACCTAATAATACAGTAAACAATCCTTTTCTTCACTTTCACTGATGGATTTGTGATTACCTGTCTGCCTCTGGCTTTAGAGCTTAAAAAGATCAAGTCCTCTGCTATGGTTTTCCGTTTATTTCCCTACAACTAAACATTCGAAATCTTGCATATGCTCTTCCCTCAAAACACGGGTGATCATGGCTCTCAATGGAAATTTCTTCCAGCTGCCCCTTCTGTAGGAAGGTAACACAAAAAACTACATTCAGGTTACATTGTTTCCCTAGGAAAGTCTGCTGTTATTAAGTCCTTTTTTTTAGTTTGCAGAATTTGTATTCTGAAAACATTAGAATATGATAACTTACCTTATTGTTTTTCTGTACATTCAAGCAAAAAAATACTTCTTCTTCTTGATTGTTTTGACTTTCCACTTGAAATTGTAAGATTTACCTGTCACACTGGTTGTTATTTAGACCCTGCGCTTGTTATAAGCACTTTTATGTGACAAATATTTTATTTTGTTTTCTTCATCTAAGATCTTGATCTTGTTAGAAACACTCTAATAATCTTTCTCATATGGACCTTGTTCGTCTATATTTGGCATGGTTGGTTCCTGAAAGCCTATAACCTTTGACAGGTTCGAGAAATTGTTGCAATTTTGGATCTTGATGTCTTGTTCTATCCTTGCCCAAGAAATGGTCCAAATTTCAGGCCTCAGGTGGCTCAAATGGGTGGAAAGCAACAGTTTCCCTACATGGTAATATACTCTCTCTCTCTATATATACATATATATATACACACACACATATATATGTGTGTGTGTGTGTATATACACACATGCACACGCACACACACACACACACACATACACACACACACACACACACACACATATATATATATACATATATATATATATATCCCAATGCTTCCAGCCATTTTATTACATAGTTGCTGAGAATCTGGATTTCAAAGCAGAATTTATAGGTTTTTCCTACAATTTTCCATCATATTTCCTTACGTAGAACATGGTTGTCATTTCTTAGAAGCCACATTCTGAAGCTTTTTTTTTTTTTTTGCAATGATGTAACGATAGTTTCAAGAGAACCAACATCATCTGAGAGTCACAAAAAAAAGTCTTATATATAAGGTTGATTTGCTCATGATCATTGTAGAAAGCATCGTAAAAACAATTCCTTACATGTGTGCAGCTAAATCCTGAATCTTGATGCTGTGTACTTTTCAAAATGTCCGGTCCTAAGTCTTAGAAAGAATTGCATTGGGCTCACAGTTAGCATAAAAACAGTAGTGAACAGTGAGAGAAACCGGTGCTCAGCGTGGGAGGAGGACAATAGGAATTTGTTTGGTAGAAAGAAATTTGGATAGAATCTTTAATCAAAAATAGGGAATTTCTTGTTGGAAATGTCTGGCATTACAGAGGTGACTTAGGTGTCGCAAAGTCTACAAAGTGACTTGTGCTAAATGGGGGAGAGGAAATGAAAGTTGTGAGGGAAACCTTTTAGAAAGACATTATAGGATAAAGTGTGATGAGACAGTGGATTACTGTAGGCCTCAATCTAGTAGTAAAGAGCTCGCGGTTCTTCTTCTTCTTCTTCTTCTTCTTCTTCTAATTATTATTTTTTTATTTTTATAAGTAGTCGTTTTTTGAGTTCTATGTGAAGTGTCAAAGAAACATTTATGGAGTCATGTAGGCTTCAGCCAGCAGAAATTTCTGAGCTTCTTCTGATTCATCCTTTTATCCCCCCCTCTACTGTTAAGTTGTATCCGTGACACCTTATATTTGAGCCCTTGTGTAGGTAGACCCAAACACAGGAGTTGCAATGTATGAATCAGATGAGATAATCAAGTACCTGGTTACCAAATATGGTGCGTACTTCCATTTTCATATTGTTTATTGCTTGCTTTCTTGCATTTAGTCACCTGCTTTTCCTCACGCTTAAGAGTATGAGCAGTATTGTGTTTATTTGTTCTGAAATTGAGCCACTTCAAGTTTTACTCCTATTTGTTTGTTTTGCGCACTTCTGAGTGATTCAGTATACTAATGCTGATCCCTATTTTGCTACAAATCTGATACGTTGAACTAAATAAAAGCATGAGTTTACCCTTGTATGTGCTTACTACCTCCTGCTTGTTAGGTGCTTTATAACAATGTTTGACCTGAAATACCGTCGTCCTTGCATTTTCTTCTGCAGGTGATGGAAAAGTTCCACTGATGTTATCTCTTGGTCTTTTAACAGTAAGGAAAAGCATATTTTGTTACCTAGACAAAATGAACTATTTTTTACTATAACTAA
Organism: Eustoma russellianum; assembly: GCA_036186865.1. NCBI lineage: Eukaryota > Viridiplantae > Streptophyta > Magnoliopsida > Gentianales > Gentianaceae > Eustoma > Eustoma russellianum. The sequence continues at coordinate 2,247,899 of AP025044.1, forward strand.
CTCAATGTATAATCCTCATGTAGACTCTAACGGAAGGATTCGCAATGATTGCTCGCATGGGCAAGGTAAAGGGGTCTTTTTCTAGTCAAGAATTCCTATGTTAGCCTTAAAATGCCTATGTATGAAAAAGAGTGAGAATTTGTCAGCATCATGATTATGTTTTAAGGTCTTAAGACTTCTGTCATTCCTTGAATGACCCAAAAGTTATGAGTCCATCTTGTCAAATCAAGGACGATAAAGCGTCTGTAGTGTTCTTATGTGTACTGTTGATTTTGCAGGGGTCTTCATATAAACCATCAATGCTGCCACCCAAGCCTCTTGAGTTGTGGGCCTATGAGGTATATTTCACTGACCTGACAATTTGTGACCTTTCTCTTCTATTATGCTGGCGGAAAATTGGTGACCATTCTCTTCTTTACAAGAAGAATAATCACATGTCCTTTCAACTTCGTCCTTTGCATTCAATTTTGATCCTAGTGCTAACACAATGTAATATTTTGTTCAAAGCCTTCTCCATTCTGCAAAGTGGTGCGTGAAGTGCTTGTGGAACTAGAGCTACCTCACATACTTCACAGGTAAAATCGGCTTGTGCTTGAACAGCCTGTTAGGAGCAATGCATATATGTGATTTTTTCAATCAGCTATATATGCAGAATATATATTTTTGTTTTACTCGTCCCCCCCCCCCCCCCCCCCTTCTTTCTTTTTGGTTTGTAGGCTAACAGAAATGATACAATGATAGCAAAAATCTTGAATCTGCTACATGACAAAAGTGAAGATATGAGGTTCTATAGATAAACTAAGATCAAGTGGCTTTTAATGACTAGCATATTTTTTCACAGTAGCAGGATCACTATAACTGACTCCGTTGAGTTCGCCAGCAACTAGGTTCTTTGTATTAGGTTTAATGAGAAGAAAAAGAAGATTGTGCAGTTTTGGGGGGTTCTATCTTTTTGCCGATTCCCCCCCCCCCCCCCCCCCTTTTTTTTTTCTTTATCCTTTTCTTTTTTCTTGCTACATTTCTAAGGCAGCAACAAAGTGAAGCCAGTTTAATGATATTTCTTATTATTATTATTTTCTTTTTTGGGATAATGGAAAGAATTGAATAATGATATTTCTTGGCATGGGTGGACGTGATTTTTTGAGGGCTTCGCATGTAGCTTATTGGTTTCCTGGATGACTAAATAGGCTGAAGGATGGACAGGAGATTTTCAAGTCATTGCTAAATTTGATATTAGATAAAGTGCAACCAATCAAAAATATTCTATTTTCTACAAATTCAGATACTTATGGTGTTTGTTTTTCTTTGTTGATGTTCGTTTTTTTGATCCATTTTTCATAGCCCTTATGATTTTATCCCGCACATCCGTATTTGAAAGCTTCTCTAACCATTTCTCCTTTGCAGCTGTGCTCGTGGAAGTCCTAAAAGGCAGATTCTTTATGAGAGAGTTGGGCATTTTCAGGTCAGTCTATTTAACGCTATTGCTCCATGCCAGTGTACCAAACTGTGAGAACAGGGATTTAAAATGCTTCAAATTTGCAGGTTCCTTACTTGGAAGACCCAAATACTGGGGTTCAAATGTTTGAAAGTGCTGAAATCATAGAGTATCTAAAGTCAACTTATGCCGTTTGACATGGCAAGGTAGCTGATTTTGAAGTTTTTTGTTGGGTGGTGGTCCTTACATGTCTTGGTTGCACATTCTTTTTTACTATATAATAGAATCTGTAAATTGGTGTCTGTTATTCAAATGTAAGTCAAAGCATAATTGTGAGAGGTAGTATGTATCCGTACAGGAATGCACTTTGTGTTAGGATGTCACAGCCATGTATGGACCAGTCTTATCTCCTCGTTTTTGTAAACATATTGATAAAACACTAGACTTTCTGTCTTTCATAAAAAACCTACGGGTAGAACTTTCCATAAAAAAAAAACCATGGATATAACACTAGCTGCTTTCAGGTTTTGGGGTGAAGCTTTTTAAAGGTAGGTCATGTGTGGCTAAGACGAGGTGTTTGGACATCTTTTGCCCGTTTGTCGTGGTATTGCTTGTGGAGAATTTCTCTTTTTTTCTCCATCTGTCACAGCCGCATCACGCGGCGGCCTGAAGATACACCGCCCCACCACACCGGCGGCCCTTTCTAAACGAGTGCTTGATGTAAAGAGTAGTGGTACAGTGAAATAGCGTGATGGTTTTTTTTGGCCATTTCGTCAAGATTGAAAAGAAGTTGCATCATTTAAAATTCTGCTATGTGAAGTCACTTAACTTTTACTAAACTTTACCAAATGTTATAACAATATACCTAGTATATCTAATGACAGTAAAAGACATCAATAGGATCGGAGGAGGTTGAGAGGCATACAAACAATACCTCCATACCAATAGATATAGAGTTTGCTTCTAGTGAGCATTCGGCTCTATATGTATTTACATATATGACACAATAATTTTACCAAATGTTGAATTCGAAATTTTGCAATGTTGTAACTCAAGACTCGTCACCAATAATCTGAACCGTGTGTTTGGTAAACGCCTTCATCAATAATATACAAATACTCAAATAGATACTAAATTAGGAATACACTAAATGAATGGCGTAATCAAGAGGCTCACAAAAATATAGAGGATTTGAAGAGGTAAGCGATGGGCGTTATAACCACATGATGTCGCTGATATTCATGTTTCCGTGTCTCTCCCTCTCAATCTGTAAGAAAATTGAGACTAGTTCTATAATTACATGCAAGACGATTCACGCCATATCCACCTCAAAGACAGATAAACCTTGCAAAGGAAAGCAGAAAAATCAACGCAACAACCATAATTAAACGAGAAAACAAACATGTAGAAAACAAAAAGGTTTAAGGGAGATGTTAAAAGGCAATAGAAATTGGGTCGCAAATGGAGGGCATTATCTTAAGCAGTAACAGAGGATTTCTTCCATTCAGTCTGCTTTTGGATCATTCAAAGCTCGCAAAGTATGGATATTCAGTCAGCTAAATGAAAAAAATCCCTTAGTAACGCTAATTGATTAGACTTGGTTGATTGTTTTGAACAAGGAGCATATAGTAAGTGGTACTGGAATTAATCAATTCATCTAACAAAAGAAACAACCGGTAAGGTTGCTGTTTAACATCACAGGTTCGAGTCGCGGAAAGTCTCATGTACAAAGCATAGGGTAAAACTGCGTGCATCAGATTGCAAAGCGATCTGGCCTCTTCCTGAACCCTGCGAAAATACGGGAGTCTAGTGCACCGAGAACGTTCTTTTATCTACCAAAAGGAACATTACACCTTACAAATGTTTAGGCATATTAGATGTGTTTTAACTGTTTTGGTATTAGCGTTGAAAATGTCGCGTATTAACAGATACAGGACAAATAACACAAGCTAGCAGTCTGCGTAAGACGCGCCCAATAGGCGTCTGACACGTGTCCTCTGTAAAAACAAAAAAAAAATTTAAACCTGTTTCAGGAGACGTGTCAGACGCCCATTGAGCGCGTCTGATCTCCTGTGCAGCGTCACTGAATCCGTCCCCATGTTGCTAGCTATAATGAGCAACTTACTCAGATCCCTCTAGAAACATTCGACTTGAAGGAACTGCGTAAAAATACGAGTAGGTACTTCAGGTACAGGGTTTCTTTCACAACCCTTACCTGCACGGAGATTGTGAATTGGCACATCCTTGGCAGGTAACAAACTCACAAAAATGAATAGTTTCTTATAATTCATATCATCATAGACAATGTGGGCAATATAGGTGGTCGTTCCATGACAAAGATATGCTTAGTTAGCTTGCTTTGTAATTGCAGCAAAGATATTATTCCCTTTTAGCATCTTTCCACCCATTGAAACTTAAACTTGGTATCTTGAGGGGGAGGGTGAAAAGAACCTGTCCAAAGAGTGAGAGTGAAATAGAGCATATCAATCTTACTCATCAAATGCATTGAGCATAGTTGGACTAATATACATATACATATACAATAACAACAACATTACTCTATTGCCTTAGAAGCTCCCGCCTATGACGAGATATAGAAGTGTCGGATGTATGCAACCATACCCATGTGTTAGAAAAGAAATAGAGAGAGACAGGGGGGAGGAGTATCCATAATAATCCTTAGAAGCTTTTGATGTTGGTTTTCAACTGACATGGTATCAAATTCCTTAGTTCAGACTCTTTATGAAGTTTCCATAACACGCGGAAACTTTTCTCGAGGAAGTACGTCTTTTTATCGTATTAATAGCCGGGATAGGATCACCTCACCGCAAAGGAGTGCGGTGACGCGTGACCGCACGACACGCAGCAAAGGAGGGTGGTAAGGCTAGATGAGGGCCCTCATCTAGCCTCACCACCCTCCCTTGGTGCCACGTGTCGCGCGGTCACAAAGGAGGTGATGAAAGTTGAGGTGAAGAGATCCCTACCCTTAATAGCCTAGTTAGAAAAATCTCGGTGGAGGTCCACACAATCAAAATAATAATTAAAAAAATTAAAGAAACACACTGCGTCCTTCCCTTCCAAATATAACCAGTATATCTTACTTAGCATACTCCAGCTTCTATAAAAACGTTCTCGGTGTACTATGTTTCTGCGTTTGTACAAGGTACGAAGAGGAAAAAGATCACTTTGCTATCTGAATGTACACAATCTTACTTTACACTTTTTGTCCAAAAAGCGGTTTCTGCCGTTCGAACCTGTGACCTCAAGGTAATTTTATCGGCTTCTATATGTATAAGAAATCAAATATTCCATAGCATAATATATTTTTGCCATACTCCTTTTCTAATCCTTCTTTCGTTTAAATTGAGGGTTTGATCTTTCTTGACAACGTTAGTTTCTTTTGTCCGGAACTTTGTCTCAACGTAACCATAAATGCGTTTACCATTTCCAATTTTCATCTAATAACAAATTTTGTTTATTTATTCTCTCTCTCTCTTTATAATGCATTCTCATAGTGGAAAAGAGTATATTCATTACTCATACCACATTATCATGCGGAACTAACGACTGAAGAGGATTTAGTCGATATATAAGATCGCGAAGCGATCCGTTAACTAATCGCACTCTGTGCAAACGCGAGATCCTAGTGTATCGGAAACATTTTTTTATATACACCTATCTCTGAAATTATATAAAGACGTTGAGTTATAAGTGCGGTAAACATATTGCTTAAGATAAAATGAAAAAGTTGTTGAGCTTTCATCCTTTTAATGATCAAAGAGGTTTTTCTCCATTAATCTCATTATAGGTTAGAATGAATTCGGACTATCATAATCGTGGGATTTATATACATTGTTTTTCTTTTAGTATCTTTTATCTTGCTTTTGAGTAAAGGTCTGATGCTTAATAAAATTATTATAAATCACATATACATATGCCTGTTTTACCGATTGATGAAGCCGGATCTTCACCAAGGGTCTAAGATGACCTCAAATAAACATCGTCTGTGATTTGAAGAAAGTAGCTGGAATAGCTTCCTGGAAGTCCTGCACAAGGAAGCACAAATCAGAGGTCCCGGAGGTGACCCCGGGTAAAACTCTCCGACGCTTAAGTCAGTTTGAGCCATTTCTCACTGAGAATATAATTTGGTATGTGGAGTTAGAAAGTTCTCACAGTTCTTGGCTGAGGAGAAAATTCAATGTATTAGCTCCAGAAGATGTGAAAATGTTTCGATCAGATCCCTTTTCTGGTCTGCGTTAACTTGCTTTTATTAGTTTTTCCCGCCCTCTGCCTCTGATAGCGGATGAGACGTTTGCTTGGGGCAGAAAACCTATGACGCAGTAGGTCTGCTAGACTGGTAGGTCTGCGGACGTGACTAGTAGGCCGGCCGATGTGACCTTGGCGTGTACAGGCTAAACAGCCCAACGTGTACTCTTTCTTTGAATTGCACTTCTACCTGATGGTCTCACGATGTAATGATACATTCAACTCCTTTGCCGAAGTGTAAAACCAAGCTTGGCCGAAGTGAAGGTTGAAGTTAGGTGCCGAGGTGCAATCCTTATAGCATAATCTTTGATAATATGGGGCAGCCGAAGTGCAGTCAAGGCTGAAAAGCAATGCTTGGGTGCTGAACTGTAGGAGTTATATACTTATACAATATCTGCTGTTAACTGTCGTTGACTAACAGATGATTATTTCTGGTTTATCACCGATAAACAGAGAAGTTACATGATCAATGCACCTATACAAGGGAGGCTTAATGGGGCTATGAGAGTAACTAGTAGTTCAATGTCATGATATGACGCAAAAGAAAATGCCAAAGAAGAAAGTTGATAATTGTTTATTACAAAAGAGGTTGAATTTGCATTTTTTGTGTTTGTCTTTTTCTTTTATTATTTGTGCATATATACGGTTATGACTATCTTAATATCGAAAGTTTTATATTTGTATTTACTAAATTCCTCCACTAACACTAGCACACATTATCCCTATATTGTGTCATCTATGGAGGTATATATAGGATCGAAGTCTCGTTAGAAGCAAACTCTCTATCATTTGAAATTGAGGTATTGTTTGTTACTTCTCACATTTGTCAGACTCTAAGAATATATTTTGGTTTCGTTGGGATATACTGGATATGTATGGATGTTGGATGACGGCCATAGAAGTTAACTAACCATTAGTTTTGCTAAGTTTTAACTTCTACTGCCGTGACGTCAATAATGGTTCCACTCGTTTTAGCTAGTAAGACATTTAATTTACTTTTCTTTTTCTGTAATAAGATTCCTTTTCTTCATTTACCTTTTTTCTCTCTCTATATAGAAGCTATTAATAATCATTTATAAATAGTTTTGTCTAATATGATAGAGGCAACAAGAGAATGAATGTCGTTTTGACGAAAAACATGTGATTAAGAGGTCCATTTCTATCTTCCATTTCTATTTATCAGTATCTGATTGATTATTGACTTAAGTACTCTTGGCCTTGGACCTCTATAGTATTTGTATCAACAACAACAAGATTATCGCATTGACTTAGAGGCTCCTGCGTATAGTGGGGTATGAAGGGTCGAATGTACGCAACCATACACATGTGTTAGAGACACACATATGTTGTTTCCCGATGACCCATAATGATACGTCAAACTGTGTCGATCAACTGTTACTTCATAATATAAGAATCACAGTTAATTTAGATAGTCATTTTGCTTTATTCCATCATATTTTAAAATCAAAGAATATTGTGTATTGATTCCATTGGAAATAAAAACACGCTATACTATTTGTATACAACACCATAATCTGTGTCATTTGCGATTACTTAGGGCTATAAACGAGCCAAACGAGCCGAGCATTGTGTTGTTCAAACTTTGTTCATTTAACTTAGCGAACGAGCCGAGCTTGTTCGTTTATTTAAACGAACATATTTACTTGTTCAAGCTTGGTTCGTTTAACTCAACGAACAACATTAACGAGCCGAACACCTTAAACGAACGGTGCCACTTACCGAGCTCGAACAGAAAAGGGTGTTCAAGCTCTGTTCATTAATCTTTTATCCGAGCCGAGCTCGAGCTCGAGCCGAACAACCGAACAGCTTGTTTCATTTACAGCCCTACGACCACTAATAATTTGTGTCAACAAAAAAAACATTATATATTTTATCCGCATAACTCTCTCTTGTTTTTTTTCCTTAAAAAAAAAATCCGTGTAACTCTCTGAAAGACGAACCCACATCATCTGTCCAAAAGAATTAGTTGGTCACCGAAAATTTTGTAATTAAGTGGAGCATTTACTTTAAATCATAAAAAAAATAAACACATCTCATTTGATTCTCGGATTGAAACATTTCTTTAAAAAAAAAAGAAAAAAAATTCAATATTAAACATATCACTTTCACTTCACTGTAACAAACCACCATTAAATATATCACTTTCATTTCAGTGTAACAAACCACCATTAAATATAAATATCCTCCGTGTTTCCTGTTGTCCTTTTCCATCCGACAGTACAATGGTACAATTGAAATTACCTTTTCCTGCTGCTAATAAGCTCATCCTACGTACAAACAGAAGGTCGATTGTGAGATGCCATGACTTGGTCAATAGTCATGTACACGGGGTGTGTGTGTGTATTTTCGAGTGAAACCTAAGAGAAAATTTTGTCTTACCAAATAAGGTTGATTGTGAGAGAGCTTTTATTTTGGGCTTTTTTCTACACTTCAAAGTTCAAACTAATGAAGGTTCAATAGCACGATGAGCGTGTGTGAATTTGTTGAAACTTGGACTTGCATAAGGTGAAAATACATATCCATTTAAAATTTTAAGACAATAGACGATGATATCTTATCCTTATATAACCTATGTATTTTATCTTGGGACAATATTCTCAAGATCCACCCTCATGTATCAACATAGTTTGACGTACATGCACGCCTTAGAAACCGTCTTCAATCAAAAATCATAAATCAGACATGAATATCTGGACTTGTGTGAGGGGAGACAATAAATGACCAACTATGGGACAGACAAGACGTGAGTCCACATATTAAGCCTGCTCTAATATTATGTTGAAATTTAGACTTACATGAGGTGAGAACCCGTATCCACTCAAAACATTAAAGTAATAGATGGTGTTATCTCGTCCTATTTTATCTAAAAGTGTTCGATATGTGACAACATTCTCAACAAGATTGCATTTTATGTGATTGGGGGAGGTGGGGCGGGGGAATGAGAGTTTCGTTTCAATGTCCACGAAAGAAGAAGAAAAAAAAGGTTATAATCCTTGTAAACCCCACCACCCCAAGCTTCAGCTTTGAAATTTTTCCCTTGGTTTTGCTGCAGTACTGGCACAAAGTTTAAGTTCTTTATGCAAATTTAATTGTAACTAGCAATATTCTTTTTTATATATATTATTATTCACAATCAAAGAATGATGTGAGATCATTTAGGTTCTGAGTTAACAATTGTTAGGAAAAAGAAACCAAAACATTTAAAAAATCAAACATCATTATGACGTTAAATTATTAATATCAAAATTTACTTACAGATATGTCACAACACACACATATTTACATGACTGAAAGAGAAAACAGAGAAGTTTACATTGAAATTATAGAACCAATATCACAACCAAATTTCATGACACATATAGTATATCTTATATATATCATTAATTAAGAGCTCTAACATTAATTTTATAAATTTACACTTACAGCAGAAGAAATTTCCAAAAATAAGACTCTTATCATCAATCCTCAATCATTTACCTTGAAATTTGAAATGAACTAAAAAAGGAAATCTCCGAGTCATACAGTGACGACATCACACCAACGCCAAAATTTCAACGCTCAGCGCGCTGATTTCAATCAACTCCCACGCGGAATGTTATGCCCGATTTCATCGAACTTCATTCAGTGGGACCCGTTCGTTCTTGACTGGATTGACGCTATCACGTCGAAACCATCGGTGCTACCCGCCCCGGAACGCCGACCCGAAGAGAACTTCTTCATCCCTCCTAACATTGGCGGTTCCGCCACCGGTTCTGTACCTGCCGGAAATTCACGCATTCTAACCACCGAGCTCCTCCTTGGCGCTTCTTCCACAGTTAACTCCTCCGATTTGCTGTTACCTTTATCCCTATTGACCTTAAATATCGACAACACTCGAGAACAGAAGCTTTTTTCCCGGTCATTACAGCCGGTTTTGTTCTTATCGACCGGTTTTTCTCTTTTTTTCTTATTTTCGCATGATCTACGGCGACCGCGCTTGGATCTCACTCTTCCCATGCACGAGACCTTCGGAGAGGAAGGTTCAACCACCGACACTGAGGATTTTCCGGCGGACTGTGATCGCTTAGGGAACAAATGTATTGCCGTCGGCTTATTAGTTCTCCTCCTTGAATCGAGGTAGTTAGTTTTCTGAGCCTTCGGAAATCCAATTATTGACGGCTTAGACTTCAAGTTCTTGGAAAACCGCTGCGAATTAGAGTTGGAACACTGACTACCGCTCAGGTTTGTCGAATTGGATATACCTTTTCCAGATTCTTTGCGCTCGAAGAAAGCGTTGCGGTCGAACCAGTCGAGTTCGGCGTCCTTTGAAAGCCAGAACGATTCCGGTGGAAAATCTGGAGGAACATCGGCAACGGCGAGGTTATCCTCATCAGGCAAGTGTTCTGCGCCGTAGTTATCAGCCAGCGTTTGGCATTTGACTTTGCGATCGGTACCACCGCCGACGCAGGAAGAAACTAGGGTTTCCATGTCGACTTGGGGCATTACAGAGGGGAATTGGAGGTTGGGGAGAGAGGTATGAAGACCTGGAAGGTGAGAACTGAAGAGAAGGAAGAAGAGGGTTGAACTAATCAACTGCCCGAGGAATAGACTATTTATATCTACTGCTTGTGTTATTTAAAAAAAAAAGACTCATTAAATTGATCGTACTTCTTATACTATATTTTATATTATAAAGTAGCAGTTGATCGACACAGTTTGACCTATTTTTTATTATAGGTCATCGAAAAACAAACTTATTCTATTTCTAACACATGTGTGTGTTTGCGCATATCCAATCCTCTTACCCCATCATAAACGGAAGCCTCTAAGACAATGAGATAATGTTAATGCTGCTTAAGATTTAACTTGTCTTAACTGTAACAATATTTTTTTGTTATATGTCAACTGTTATAATATTTTTTTAGAACATATGAAGTAATATTTTTTGTTATATGTTAAATTTTATAAAAAAATTTAAGACGTATGGAGTACATTAAAATTTATGAGCTAAATACTAGACAATGATAATTATTTACACATAACCAAATAAAAAAGAGATTGACATCTAGTTAAACATAGAACGACATGTTAGCATATATGTGTGAATGCTACAAAGATCGGTCGAACTCTTTAATTTACCATCTTTGTTCGGAATGGGATCTCCTCATCGCCGGAACCATCACCTCTTTTCCCACCACCCGACACGTGGCAACAGGGGGTGATAAGGCTAGATGCAGGTAGCGTTACCACCTCATGTTGCCACGTGTCGGACGGTGGAGAAAGAGATGATGGTTCCGACGGTGAGAATATCCGGTCTCTCTTTGCTCCATAGTTCAACTTTCTTTGTCGAAAATTCCAAATGCTGCTCAATTTCCATTGTAGACCTTGTTGTTTATGTTTAAATTTAATTTTTTTGTGAATAATAATAGACATAATATATTAATAAAAAACCACTATGCATCCAAAAGTAATAGAGAAAATTTAGATATACTTTTAACGATCAGACAATAGATTTGGTGATGTCTGCTTAATCGTTATATTCTTTAAGCTGAACTATGAAATTCGGACACATTTTTGTTAGTTAATGAGTAATGACTAAATTTCTACGAGTTACTTATTAACTATACTATATTTTGCACATAATATATTTTATTGGTAGAATATTGGGATAAAATAAACATTAAGAGAACTTAGAAGTTATTGCAGTAACTGTTTCTGACCAGTTAAATAACTGATGCATAAGAACAGAACTATCTTGAGTTTCTGTTTTTTTTTTTCCTTTTTCTTTCAGAAAATTGAGATATGAAAAATATTAATCAACCATTAGATATTTTTGCAAACAATTTCATGTATTAAGATCACAATAACGAATGCATCAAGAAAAAGAAACGAAATAAGTATGCTAGTAGTTTACAATAATATCAATCTCTCAAAAGCCATTTTCAACAACAACAAAAGATATCTAGTATATCTCAACGACAGAAAAAACTATCGCTATGGTCTAAAGAGGATGAAAGACAAAAAAAACAATATTTCAATCCCAAATAATAGAGAGTTTACTTTCAACAAAATATAAAGACATTTTCACCTCTAGATATATTTACTCGAATTATTTTAGAGCATAACTTTCTAACAAGCTAAAGACCATATTTTAGCCACTTCTTCAAAACTATCTCAAAACCAGTGAAAGTGTGTGCCTTCTAGGTGTGTGTGTCGATATACATACACACACATCCTCTATGTATATATATACATATCCATATAACAAAAAACGAAGTCTCCTTTAAACAAATGTGGACTCTGAATCATTGAGCATGAAAAAGCCTTGAGGATTAATTGCATGCCTACAGTGAGTTATACAATCAAACAACTTAATTATGTAATAGTTTTTATGCTTATATGTTTTGGCATAATCAAACTTATAGTATGAAATTCTCAAAATGAAACATCTACTTTGTTCCTCGTTAAGAAGAAGTCTAACTTGTATAATGTCGTGTAACGAAAAGATTAGAAGAAAAAAAGTAGAGATAGGAGATATATTTTGTATGGTTTCACAATACGTCTACGTTCATTCAAAAAAAAACATATATTTACTATTTCATTTAATATATGTTACGACACATTCGAATAAGTAGAGTATAGTTGCCTAGATCACGACATGATCTGACATCTTTTCGAACCCTACGCAAACGTATGAACGTAGTGCATCAAAAACGTCATTTATCCTCGAACAAGTAGCCAGGCACAACCCAAGCACTATCTGAACGGGGCCCTAATTCTTTAATTCATGAATGTTAGAACTTTTGAATATTTGTCTTATGTGGTAATAACATGGTATGATCATTTGTCATAATACTAAATATCAATATAATGGAAGGAAAAATCCCAATGATTTGGATTTGGTGTAGGAAGGTAAATTACCACTTTCCACTTGTTCGATAGAGCCGTGTAGGGCTTCCTTTTTCTTGCTAATACTTGGACTTCCTCTAGAAGAAAGCTCAACTACAATAACAACATTACTCATTGTCTTAGAGGCTTCCGTTTATGACGGAGTATGAAGGGTCGGATGTACGCAATCATACTCATGTGTTAGAGACACACAGGTTGTTTCACGATGACCCATAATGATGCGTCAAGTTATGTCGATCAACTGCTACTTCACAATATAAGAAGCGCAACCAATTTATGAGTCATTTTGGTTTATTTTATCATATTTCAAAGTCAAGGAAGAGTGTGTCTTTGACTCCATTATGTTCGTCTCCAACTAAAAGTCTAAAATTCATATGCAGGAGTTGCTGTTGATTACATATTTTAATTTTTATAATTGCTTCGTCATTTTCAAAACTTTTTTGTTTTCTAGTAGTTTTTAAAAAAGGAAGAATTTTTTTTTTTTGAACGGGGAAAAGGAATGTGCTTTGTTTGAGTGTGCGTCGTTTAGTTGCCCATCTTTCTTTGCCTCTTTACGAAAAGGAAAAATCAAAACATGTGCAACAATTCCATTTGAAGTACAACATAATTTCCATTTTCTAGTTGCAAAAAAGACAAATCTATTTTAGTTGTCATTTTCTATAATAAAAAGAGTTTATTTTCGATTAGAATCGTTTAAAAATATGGTTTAAAAGTTACCTTTTTTACCCCTCTAGTATTATTATCTTCTCCTTTTAGAAATATACCAGGGTTATTGTTAAGTTAGAGAAAAAATATATGAGTTATATGAGGATGATGTATCACCACATATTATTTTAAGATTTTGAATGGAATTTCTCCCACTGAGCATTCTCTCATTGACAAATCTATCATGGTATCAGAGCCAGTTTAAAAACGTGGACTCACACTTTGTCTGGCTCATGATTGGTCATTATTGTCTCCCCTCACCCAAGTCTAGATGTTCATGCATGTCTTATGGTTTGTGAATTGAAGGCGGGTTCTAAGACGCTTGTGTATGTCAATCTACGTTGTCATGTGAGGACGGATGTTGAAAATATTGTCCTACATTAGCCAAGTTGAAAAAACATATGGTTATATGAGGATGAAGTTCCACCACCTATTGTTTTAAGATTTTGAATGTATATGGACCTCACTCCATTTAAGAACAAGTTTCAACCGTTGTATACATACGTCAAAAAAGTGTAGAAAAATGGTGTATTTGATTTGATGGTTGTTGTCACATAAATATGATGAGGTTTTCATGTACATTTTGTAAAAGATGCATCTCATTCACAAATGTTCCTCCAATTGTCAATATTTCTTTTGAAAAGTTGCATGATTGAATAGATTAGAAGTTCTTCGATACTTGATTTATGATGTAAATAGGCTTAGCGTTTACATTTTGACCTAAGTCAGATTTTATGGCTTTAACTTATTAGATTGACACCTTAAGAAGACTAATATTGAGTATTTCGAGCTCTAATGACTTATTAGCTTTATGATTACAAATGCATACATTTAAGTCATATAATTAGAATAAGTGTTTTGACTATTTATATTAGGAAATTCACAATTATTTGAGAAGTCTCACTAAATTGTCTCATGTTAATCCATGGTTATTTCTATTTGATTCCAAGACTAGTGGATTTGAGAAAGAGGCAAGTATGAATACTAAATGAGAAAAGCTTGTTAATATCTTGTATTGATTAGTTTTTTTTTAAATAGTCTGTGATTAGTTGATTAAGAATTCAGCCAACCAATTGAGTAGTGTACTTTAGGTTAGTTTATCTACAACAAAATAGGAATCACTGTGCCTCATAGGATAGGCTCAAACTTGCCATAGCTAATTTAGTTAAAGGTGGGGGGATCATGATTTTATTAATTTATTGCCCTTTTTTATCAGAATTTACGATGTCGGTTTAGGGGCGATCAATTAACCTCAAACCGGATCTGCTAATATGATAGGCTAGGTTTGGGTCTGCCTTTTGAAACCCGTCAACTCATGACTTGCGAAATCCCAATCTGACCTGTTTGCCACTCCTAATTAATCGTATTATTTAGTCATAAATTTTTTTTTTCGATTTTCACCTTATCGTTTGATCGATTATTTCATGCAATTAATGTATTGTGTTTATTAGTTGTTTACAAGGATAATTTTGGAAGAGAACATAATTTGATGTTTATTACGAAAAGTTGAAGTATATGCAATTCTTGTTTTTTGGTTTTCTAGACAAAGTAAATAAATATCTAAAAATTGTATATGAATCCATACCATACATATATATATATATGTGTGTGTGTGTGTGTGTATATATGTATATATGTATATATATATGTATATATGTATATATATATGTATATATATATATATACGTGTGTATATATATATGTATATATATCATCCGTACCCAGTATATTCCAACGACAGCAAAAGCTATCGCTAGGGTCTGGGGAGGGTAAGTGATAGGCAAACAATACCTCTGTCCCAAGGGATAGAGAGTCTGGTTCCAGTGAGACCTCCGGCGCTATATGTACCTGCATAGAAGATATAATAATATATATATGATGTGCTAGTGTGTTAGTGAGGAAAATCGAGAAATACAAAGAAGAGGTTTTCGATATTAAAATACACGACGTATATATGTACATGTAATGCAAAACACCGGTAAAACATAAACAAACAATTGCAATGTCAACTAAGCGTAGATAGTGTCTACGCCTATCTATGTCCCTAAATATATTCTAAGGTGTCTCTATATATGGCATATACCTCGTTAACTTTAATCTCATGTCTCCATGAACTCATATCCTGGACCATATCCTCAGAGAGGTGCAAATCTAGTAGGTCGTGCCTAATCTGCTCATCCCAAGTCAGTTTGGGTCTGTCTTTACTCCTGTTTCCCTCTACAATGAGGCTTTCAATTGCTCTAACCGACGCCGTTGTCTGTCGCCGCTTGACATGCCCAAACCATCTCATTCTTCTCTCCCTTATCTTATCTGCTATACTAGCCACACCTAACCTTTCTCGAAATACATCGTTTCTGATCCGGTCTCGATGTGTTACATCACTATCTATCTCCTCATTTTGCTGTACAAATGATCCTAGGTACTTAAACTTACTTGCCTGTGGTACCACTTGGCCATCGATAGTGAGCTATATATTCTCACTGTCGGCTACGCCGCTGAAGTCGCAGTGCAGATACTCGGTCTTAGAACGGCTAATCCTTAAGCCTTATATATATATATATATATATATATATATATATATATATATATATATATATATATATATATATATATATCTTATGCTAAAAACAGTTACGTGAAGCAAGATACATAGTTAGCGAACTCTTTCCTTCGTGCGTAAACATTTTCTAAAATAACCAACCACTTTTCATTGTTGCTATGAGACAGCGTCGTCGGCCTAACAGTCTGTTAATTGGTACTTGATGCATGATATAAAATAAACAAATAGAACCAAATACTTGTGGCAAACAACATAACATATAATATCAATATACAATTCTCTCAATTATAATTATAATGACAGACTAAATTGCAACACCTTTACATATAAATTGAAGAAACGTGCAATCACGTAATTGATTGATTGATTTCCAAAAGTGTTACAAAAATGCTATGTATAAGATGCTATCTTCCTAGCTAAGCTATCTAGCTATAATGACCAAATCTCCGTACATGGTAACTAATATACACTACCATATCTAACATATCCATCACATCTAATTACATCAATGAGAATATATTTACAATCTAATCACATAAATACACAATATTCTAATACTCCCCCTCAAGTTGGCGCATGAATATCGAGCATGCCCAACTTGCCATGAAAACGCCGAAATGAGTCAGGGCCGAGCGCTTTAGTGAACCCATCAGCGAGCTGGTGTAAACCGGAAACTTTGCATGGGTGAATGAGGCCAGATACATAGTGCTGACGAACAAAATGACAGTCGATCTCAATATGCTTTGTGCGCTCGTGGAAAACAGGATTAGCCACAATGTGCAAAGCAGCTTGATTGTCACAACGGAGGTCAACGGGGCGAGAGACAGTAACGCCTAGATCAAGGAGAAGCTGCCTCAACCAAATAATCTCACTAGTAGCATGTGCCATGGCACGATACTCAGCCTCAGCAGAAGAACGAGAAACAACCGGCTGTTTCTTAGAGCGCCAGGACACAAGAGCATCACCAAGAAAGACCATATAGCCAGAAGTAGAACGTCGAGTGATGGGACAGCCAGCCCAATCAGCATCACAATAAGCACGAAGGGTCAACTGAGACTTAGCGGGAAAGAATAATCCTTGACCGGGAGCACCCTTAAGATATCGCAGCAAATAAAAAACAGCATCTAAATGACATTTGCGGGGTTCATGCATAAACTGACTGAGAGTATTAACCGCAAAACAAATGTCAGAACGAGTAACTGTGAGATAAAGTAAACGACCAACAATGCGGCGATAAAAGATAGGATCATCTAAGAGGGGGCAGTATCCGAAAACTGTCCCTTTTGGTCCATGGGCGTGGCAGTGGGGCGCCCCCGAGAAGTCCACATTCCTTGAGAATGTCAAGAACATATTTTCGTTGATTTAACACCATGCCATTAGACGAACGAGCAACCTCAATACCAAGAAAATACTTAAGAGAACCAAGATTCTTGATCTTAAACTTGTGATCAAGATAGGATTTAAGGGCCTCAATACGTGTGATATCATTCCCAGCAACAATAACGTCATCAACATAAATCAAAACAACCACAATAGACGAGGAAGTGTGCAAAAGAAACAGTGACGGATCCGCATTAGACTGAGAATAGCCAAGTGCAAGTAGAGAAGAAGTAAACTTAGCATACCAATTCCGTGAAGCCTGTTTCAAACCATAGAGGGACTTTTGGAGTTTAAAAACATGATTCTCCCCCTTACGAGAGAAGCCGGGAGGAATCCTCATATAAACATTCTCAGTAAGGTCACCATGTAAGAAAGCATTATTGACATCAAGTTGGTGAACATACCAACCACGTGCGACAGCAAGTGCTAGGAGACATCGAACCGTGACTAACTTAGCCACAGGAGCAAAAGTTTCATGAAAGTCAACACCCTCAACTTGGGTATAACCACATGCAACTAGACGAGCCTTGTAGCGCTCAACAGAACCATCAGGATGATACTTTATTTTGTAAACCCACTTGGAGTCAATAGTGCGTTTACCTGGAGGTAGAGGAACAACGGTCCAAGTACGGTTAGCCTCAAGTGCGGCAATTTTACGCTGCATTGCATCACGCCAATGAGCATGCTTGACAGCCTGCTTAAAAGAAACTGGCTCGTCGCCATCATTAATAGACGCAATCAAACCATAGTAAGAGGACGATAACCGAGCATATGAAAGATAGCTAGACAAGGGAAATACCGTAGAGTTAGCCGTAGGAGGGGTGAGAGCAGCGGATGGCACGAGAGATGGAGGTAAGGCAATATGAAAATCTGTAAGACGACGGGATAAGTGGCGAGACCGTACACTACGTGACGAAGGTGGCAAAACGGACTCGGGGCATGAATCAACAGAGGCCGACGGCTGCAGGCTTGCCGGCGGGTGGGACGACGCGCTGGGTGAGTCGCCTTGGCGCGCAGGTGGCGGGTTCGGCACGGGAGGTTCGGCCGAAGGTGTGGGGGGTTCGGCTGATGGGTTTGGGCCCGGGATATCCCAACTGACTGGATGTGAGGGGTCAGTAACCAAATCTGAAACAGAAGTAGTAGAAGACGACACAGAAAAAGGAAAAATATTCTCATAAAATGTGACATCACGACTAACATAAATTTTGCGACTCGAAATGTCAAAGATCTTGTAACCCTTTTGTGTATGTGGATAACCAATAAATATGCCATGTGCAGAACGTGACGCGAATTTGTCACGAGGACCATGATAAGTGTAACCATAGCAAAGACAACCAAAGACACGAAGATGATTATAAGAGGGTAAACGCCCAAGCAAAAGTTCATATGGAGTTTTGTTTTGAAGAGGTGCAGCAGGCATACGATTGATAAGATATACAGCGGTAAGTACGCATTCCCCCCAAAATGATAAAGGTAGGTGAGCATGAAAACGAAGTGCACGAGCCACTTCTAAAATATGCCTATGCTTCCGTTCAACGACACCATTTTGTTGTGGTGTGTGAACACATGATGTTTGTGAATCAATCCCATGCTCAACAAAGTAAGTGCTAATATGACTAGTGAACTCTAACCCATTATCACTTCGAACCCGTTTGACTGGATATCCAAACTGTGTATGAACCCAACGCAAGAAATGTAAAAGGAAACGACAAGTATCAGATTTAGCTTGCATCAAGTAAACCCAAGTACTGCGACTGTAGTCATCAACAATGGTTAAGAAATAACGCGCCCCAGAAAAACTAGGTGTTTTATACGGCCCCCAAATATCACAATGTATCAAATCAAAAACACGACTAGTAATGCTAGTGCTGACAGGAAAAGGTAAACGAGTCTGTTTAGCACGATTACAAGCATCACAAAGAACATCTTTATTTGTAACTGGAATAAACGGAAGAAAACAAAACTTTGACACAGGAAGGTGACCCATGCGACGATGCCAAAGATAGGCGGAGGGCTGGACCACGGCATGAACAGTAGCGGCCGAATGGGTTAAGAAATGGTAGAGCCCATCGTGCTGCCTACCCACTCCAATCAGCTTCCTCGAGGGTATCTCCTGCACAACACAGAAATCCGGACCAAATGTCAGAGCACAATGTGAATCTTTCACCAATCTACTAACTGAAATAAGATTGAATGCAAACTCCGGAACCCCCAAAACATCACGAAGGACCAAACTGTCCGAGAGGTGTACGGTTCCAATCGTACGAACCGCCACATGCGTACCGTTCGGAATTTGAACCGTAGATGTAATCTTATCAGTGGTGATAGAAGTAAACATAGACAAATCATTAACGATATGTGCGTTAGCCCCACTGTCCAATATCCAATTAAACCGGGACTGAGAAAGAGAAGGAGCAATACCCGATTCTGGTTTGCCCGTAGGCGGCAGTGAGGTTCCAAAATTACCTCCATTCAGGTGCTCAATGAACTGTGCCAACTGGTGCTGTTGAGCGAGAGTTAGACCTGCAAAATTGGATGAAGCCGGCTGAACGTCGGGGTTGGCAGGTGGCGCCGTCCCCTTCGCCATTGCTGCCACCATAGGCGATCCTTGTCCTGCAGAAACCTTACTCCGACGACTACGATCCCAATCAGCCGGATAACCAATTAAATCAAAGCAAGTTTCACGTAAATGACCAACTTTACCGCAATGATTACACCGTGGACGCTCCCCCTTCCCTTTTGGCTTCGACAATCGGCCTTCCTGGGGATGCTGCCAGGAAGCCGATCTGTTGTCGTGTGTTGGTTGCCAGGTGGCTAGAGCTGCAGCTTCAAACTGCGGAACAAGACTTTGGGCCACATTGTGTTGTTTCTCCTCCTGCGCCACAATTGCATACGCATGACCAAGCGAAGGTAGAGGATCAATACTGAGAATGTGGGAACGTACCGTACCAAAATTTTCGTCCAAGCCCATAAGGAAATCAAAGACCATTTCCTTCTCACGAACTTTCTCCATGGCTTTGGACACCCCACATGTACAGAGGCCACAGCTACACATTGGAACTTCGTCGAAGGATTGAAGTTCTCCCCAAAGGGCCTTGAGTCGCCCATAGTAGACAGACACAGAGCTCCTTTCTTGTCGAAGGGAGGCTATGGCACGACGCAACTCATATATACGAGCATCCACACCTTGTGTGAATCGCTCTTCCAAATCAACCCAGACTTCTCGGGCAGTCTCCGCATGAGCAGCAGCTCCTTGAAGTTCTTTCACAAGTGAGTTGGACAACCATGACAGCACCAGCGCATTGCACTGCTGCCAAACAGAAAAATCAACAGAGGCAACATCCGGACGTTGGATGGTGTCATCGACAAAGCCTGCTTTGTTCTTGGATCGCAAAGCATTGACGAACGCCTTTCGCCAAACGAAATAATTTTCACCATTCTCACCTAATGGTTGAGTGACAAAGAGAAGACCAGGATGGTCAGATGGATGCAAGTAGTAGGCGGATTTAGGATCGGTAGTGGTGAGGGGGATGGTGGCGGCGTCAGTGGCGGTGCCGGAGACGGTGGCAACGGCCATTGTATCACCGGAAAAAAAAAACGGTTGGCGGCGAAGGTGTTTTAAGGTTTTGGCTCTGATACCATGAAGAAACGTGCAATCACGTAATTGATTGATTGATTTCCAAAAGTGTTACAAAAATGCTATGTATAAGATGCTATCTTCCTAGCTAAGCTATCTAGCTATAATGACCAAATCTCCGTACATGGTAACTAATATACACTACCATATCTAACATATCCATCACATCTAATTACATCAATGAGAATATATTTACAATCTAATCACATAAATACACAATATTCTAATATAAATAAAAGCCTTTTATCCAAAATTAACATGTCATCTAGTTCTAGTCCTGATGAAGCATAAACTTCTTTTTTTGAGTGGAATGAATCATAAACTTTGACGGATAAACAAAAATAAATTCCAAAATGAACATGTATTTGTTACTATAACTAGCAACTAAAGTTTTTAACTTCACAAGTGAGTTGGTTAGTACACACCGGAGCTGGCCAACCAATCAGACTTTTCATTTTTCTTTTGGGTTTTCCAAGAAAACTCCAATTTGTTAGTTGTACCCTATTTGCCTAATTAATTCCCGTGACTGTCATCTAACCTTGTCCTGTAACTAAGATATTTATTATAAACTCAGACAAGTTTCTTTCCCATCCCAACATATTTTATAAAATATGATCCCCAAAGTTTAATCTCAACTAGCATAACTTGAACTCACAAACAATGACGAAAATAAGTACATATAAAGATTCAGTAAATTTTATATAGAAAAAAGATGTGCAAAATATAAAATGAGTATATATCGATGCCAATATGCATTTAAAGGGCTTCAAACCCAAATACTTTTATTACCGTAACTCTACACTTTTTTCTTTTACCCAGGTAATTTAGTAAGAAATGGTTAAAAAAAATTCGACTCCATGGCATAGCTTATTTGGTATTCGGGTTGAGATTTGCTCCAAAAGGTCAAGAGTTTAATTCCAGTGACACGCACAGTGTGGGGTGTTCCATTGCTGCTAGTCCGAATGCCTGGTTTTGGCCTAGTTTGTGAAGGGACACGCGCAGTGTGAGTCACTGCCTAAGTCATCATTCAACCTAGTAGGCCCCTAAGTTCCTGATCTGCATCCTCTACAATGCTCCTTGGGATTGGAGCGGTAAAGACCCTCAGTATCAGGATATGACTTTTTTTCCTCCGAAAAGGGGAAACTTTTTTAATGAAACACGAATATACTAATGGCAGATCTTATGTCGGGATCTTGGTGCCCCATGAAAGAAAAGCAACTCCAGCAGATGATCCTTCTGATCCATCATTTATCATGTAATTTCCACGATATCGAAACTTTTTGATCAAATGTTTTTAGCTCATTGTTTAATAAAATTCAAAACTAGCCAAATGTTGAATAACTACTTATTCACAGTCATAAAAATGGCCACATTTAATAATTGTAACTAATTGCCTCAAGATGTTTATCTCTAACTCCTTCATATTTTACTTCCAAGGTCTCTTGAAAAGGTCACCTCCAAAAGACCTTATAAATAGGTAACAAGTTCATATCCTTAGTCTTTTTACTAAAGAACTTTTTTTTTTGAAAGACAACGTTTATTGTCTGGAATTCCTTCTGTATTGCAGATACTGTTTCTATTTTCAATGAAATTAAGAACACACTGTCCTTTGATTTTGAAATATGATGGAATAAAACAAAATGATTCAATAAATTAACTGTGTTTCTTATTTTGTGAACTAGCAGTTGATCGACACAGCTTGACGCACCATTATGAGTCATTGAGAAACAACCTCTGTGTATTTCTAACACATGAGTATGGTTGCGTACATCCGATCCTCCATTGAAACACGCATGGGTATGGTTTCGTACATCTGACCCTCCATTCTCCGCTATAAACGGAAGCCTCTAAGACAATGAGATAATGTTGCTGTAGTATTACAGATACTGTTAACATCTTTAAGGATTGTGATTCGGATCTATCACATTTGAACCACACGATATTAACCTCGTGTCCTAAAATGTCGTCTTCCTATTATATGGATAAAGTTGTCAAATGAGTTCAAGAGATAGTTTGTTAGTATTTATGTGATATATAAATAAAATTGTTAAATGAATTTAAGACGTAGTTCACTTAGTATTGTTCGGATTATTGATGGACTCCAAAGCTGCCAAATGGTTTTGGCGTAAAGGAATTCCCTTTATCCCTTTTACATTTGGAAGAGAACGAAAAAAACGTTCTGCTTTTTGAGGAGAACAACCACCACACTTTTTTCAAATTGGTCTCCGATTGATTACAACCTTAAGATCAGAAATAAAAATTAAAATAGAAACCTAAGCCGTGCCGCATTGTTTTAACCATTGGCTTGTTTTCCTCATGTTTTTCGTTTTTTTAAAAAACTATTTTGAACTAAAATGGTTTGACATTGGAAATTGGATGTTGTTGTGTCATGAAAAACTTAAAATTACGAAAAACAAGGAGACAAGATTTATGTGCATGGCTAACCGATGTTTAAACGACACAAATTCACTTTTATTTTCCGTATAAGGTTAAGATACCAATATAAAAATTAACATCATAACTAAAACTCCAATTATATAAAAGGTCTATATCATGTGACGGCTACCCCTGCACCTCAAAATGAGTGAACGAGTCGTACCCCAGCCTACCCCAAGTGTATTTGGTTCATGCATTACAAATATATAATATAACAACAGCAATAATAACATTACCTCATTGCCTTAGAGGCTCCTGCCTATCGCGAGGTGTGAGGGGTCGGATGTACGCAACCATACCCATGTGTTAGAAACACATAGATGTTGTTTAATGATGAACCATAAACGAATCGAACTATTAGATCCAGCGTATGTATGACTGTGTTCAATAATTGATTTCTATACACTACTCGGATTACTCAAAGCACAAATTTTAGCTATTGATTTTTTCTTTTTGATACAATAGAGAAGCTCGACGTGAGTATTAAGACATACGAAAATATTATCCATTCACTAGACAAGACTTTTTTCCTTCTCATTTCGTTTAATAACTATAGTTACATAGACTTGTAGAAGGATGTCAGACACATGTAGAGCTGGAGGTACTACTGGAAGCAAACCCTCTATCCTTTGGAATGAAGATATTGTTTGTCTGTCTCTCACTCTTCCTAGACCATAGCGATAGCTTGTCGTTGGGATATACTGGATATGTGTGTTGTTGTGTTTTTACTCGTGGAAGTTTGTCTCCATTTATTTTTGAACTCATACATCCTACAATTTGGTCTATTCATAGTCCAGTGGTAAGTGGCAAAGGCGATTGTGGCTAGAACCCCGACGTCCCGAGTTCGAGTCCGTGTGGAGACAATCCTTATTGAAATATTACAAGGGTTGCCTCTGAGCTGGCTGAGTCTCGTGTGTCCTCTCCCTTTACAGGGCTGTCGGTGGAGCACATCCCTCGATTTACATCCCACCTGACTAAGGAGCCTCTGGTACAGGTGGAGTAGAAATCACTCCCTCATCAAAAGTTGATGGCAAGCGCGCACAAGTTGATGCCTTGTGGCCAAATCTATGCCTTTGTGCTTGGCCAATTTTGGGAATTAATCATGTTAAATCAGCTGCTTGTGGCTTCTTCTTAAATAGTAGAGTTCCAAAAGTAAAGGTTAATTTGTAGTTAATTTAAATTCTATATGGGTTGATGGTTTATCGTGTAACGTGTTGTTATTATTGATATTATTATTTCACTTGTGAAGACATGACGTTTAAAGCTCCGTTTGAATGATATAAAGTTGGAGAAATTAAATTCTGAAATGATACAAATATAATGGCAGAGCGGAATATGCATTTTACTGTAAGTGTTTTTTTTATTATTTATTTTGAGGAATAAATTTTGTAAGATTTTCTTTGACTTACGACTTTTGAGAGAACGTTATTCCTTATTGGTGTTTAGCGGGAATTTTAGTTTTTCTTAAGTTTACACTAATATATTTCCTCCATTGTTGAACAAGTGTATGTTGGTTTTTTATTATTAATTCAATAGATATAGCTGATTACATATCTTTTATCCAATAAGATTCACGGTTTTGACGTAATTGAATTATGCTTCCGTATCTTTTTCAATATTTTCTTTGATTTTTTTTAACACGAATAATTCTAATTTTCAATTTGTTCAATTGATATGCATATAATTCAATAGATTTAATCTACTGCCGGAAATCGAGTATACCGACCTCCAAGTTGTCCTATATGGTGTGGCCTTTTTACCCAAACTACCCCTTCCAAAATTTCTTCCCTAAATACAGTACTACCATATAAATAACGGGATAGGATCCCCTCACCGCAAATGGGGTGCGGTGACGCGTGACCGCGCGATACGTGGCAGCAAGGGAGGTGGTGAGGCTAGATGAGGGTCACCCGCATCTAGCCTCACCACCCC
Organism: Eustoma russellianum; assembly: GCA_036186865.1. Classification (NCBI taxonomy): domain Eukaryota; kingdom Viridiplantae; phylum Streptophyta; class Magnoliopsida; order Gentianales; family Gentianaceae; genus Eustoma; species Eustoma russellianum. The sequence goes on from AP025044.1 coordinate 2,273,159, forward strand.
TCTTTGCTGCCACGTGTCGTGTGGTTACAAAGTGAGTAAGAAAAATAGGGTTAGGAGATCTGAACCCATAAATAACAGGTAAGTGTTTACTTGAATGTGTCAACCATAAGTACCCAAGCGAGTTCATCTATAGGATATTTTGGTTAGATGAAGATCATCTCCTAGACTTCTCTTTTTTAGACACCTCTCTTAAACAATCGTCTTCATTAAAAAATACACATATGCACACTCAAGTATGTAGTTTCTATATATTGGGTACAAAAGGTGATCCTCCAACCCCAAAGAGTCTCTATAATCTAGTTACGAGAGCTTTGTAAATGATGTAAGTTATGTACTCAGCGACCCACTAAATAAGAGGAACGAAGCATTGATTTTTATAAGGAATCTAGCCTAAACCTTTTCTAGTATAAAAAGTTGATGACACGACCTTGACTCCCACAGTGCAACTAAAACTATATACAGGCCGAGGTCATATAGGCCGAGCTTGAGCCGACATACTCAGACACCAGTTTGCTTCGTCGTATTTTTTATTTGCTCGGATTCGAGCTTAAAAAGTATGATTATATTCGAGTGTTGATTGTATTTGCTTAAAGTTTGAATTTGATCATGATTTGCTAGGGTTTGTATATTCTTTCTTTATTTTTTCTTCTATAGAATTGTATATAACATAGGTATAAGAACTTAAAGTAAGAAAAGAAAAAAATTATAAATCATTATGAAATTATAACGTGAAAGTATTACCGTAAAGACGTTGACCAACAAGTAATACAAAAGGGTACGTGTTTTTACACACTCTTTCTTTCAATTAATTGTCATGTAATTCGCGTTACAATTTCTTTTTAGGTGTTTACGTCTATTGGATGAGTAATTACTTTATTTAACCAACAAAAAGTGTCGGTGAAAGAAAAAGTAATCATGTATAAAAATAAAATCTTTATTTTAAATATTGAATCTCTTGGTTTTGATACGTCAATGACGTCAACTGATTATTGATGGGCGTAACGTTACAAGTCAACGCTAAATGCTTGTAGTAAAGCCTTCTAGGCGTCTTTGAATACTTTATCCTTTTTTTTTTCACTCGGAAAGGATCATTTTCATTAATAATGTACAAAACATAGGTCAAGCATTACATCAAGTCTCATTCACAAAATCATGCTCAAAATTAAGGGCTAGTCTAAGCAACTCTAGCCTATTTCTCATTTCAGAGATATAAACTCGGGGTGGGGGTAATTTATCAAGATCATTATGTAGCACTTGGTTCCGCCAATACCAAATCCCATGGAGGGTCTCCCGAAACACATACTTCCACCCAAGACTTGTGGTATAAGCACCCATATTCCTGGACAAATTCGCGTCAATCCACGGGGGAGTAGAAGGATGGCTGAAAAAGTTCACCCAGTGGTCAGGATGAACAAGCAATTCCCAAACACGGCGGGCCCACCTGCAGTCTCGGAAATCATGAAGATGCGCTGTAGCGGTCTCATTGCACACGCCGTAAGTGGACGATGCACTAAGATGTCTGCTGACCATGAAAAAGGTTGTCGGAATAGCCTCATGTCTTACCCGCCAGAGAAAGAAGTTCAGTCTGCTTGGACCTTTCATACTCCAAATTTTGTTCCACTTCGGACTATCAGCATGCTGTGCCTGTGAGTCTTGAATATAATATGCATTGGCAACTGAGAATTTTTCTGATGAGTGCGCTTGCCATTGTATCGAACTGGAAACACTCTGGCTGCTCCCAGCGCGGTTGCCAAGACCCAAACGCAAAATGGGTACGCTACTTTTGATACCACGCCATGTAAGTGAACAGTTTTGGCGTTTCGTTCTTTCCAGTGGAGAGCCATACTTAGCTTTCAGAATTTGTATCCACAATGGTTCGTCCTCCGTCAATAATCTCCATCCCAATTTCGACAAGAAGGCCAAATTTTGCTGACGCAAGTTCTTAATGCCTAACCCCCCAACTTGTTTTGGTTGGCACAGCTTCTTCCAAGGCAAAAAGTGCAAATGCTTAGTATTATTTAGTTCATCCCATAGGAACTTCCGGGTGTGCCTTTCAATGTGATCAATGACAGTTGCAGGGATAATTACTGTTTGCATTGCATACGCAGTCAGCGAGTTCACGACCGATTGGATCAAAATGCTTCTTGCGGCTTGTGATAGAACTTTGACCTTCCAGCCTTTCAACTTATTTTCCACATTCTCGGCCAGAAATTTGAATGTGGAAGCAGAGACTCTGTCATGGATGATTGGCATACCCAAGTATTTTCCCAGCTTATCCGTTGTATGGATCTTTAACCGACTGCTAAGTGCCTCGATAACTGTGTTGCGGGTATTTTTAGACACAAAGATAGTGGATTTTTGGAGGCTGATACTCTGACCAGATGCTATGCAAAATTCAGTCAGGATGCTCTGCATAACATCTGCTTGCTCTTCTGTGGCTTCCCCGAACAATAGCAAGTCATCGGCGAAAAATATGTGTGAGACTCCAGGGCCCCCTTTAGATGCCTTAACCGGTTTCCATCTTCCTTCCTTCACAGCCGCATTTATTAGTTGACCCAGGATTTCCATACACAGCAGAAATAAATATGGCGCTAGGGGGTCTCCTTGACGAATACCTCTAGTAGGTCTAAATGGCGGAAGCTGTTCACCATTCCAGATAAGTGAAAGCTGCGCTGACGTCACAGTATGCATGATCAATTCTGTTAGTGCTGAATTAAATCCGGTAGCCTTAATTATCGTTGCTAAACAGGGCCAACTAACCTTGTCATACGCTTTCTCGAGGTCAATCTTGATCACCATAGTGCCCTTTTTGCCCGACTTATATTTCATCGAATGAATGAGCTCTTGTGCAACAATAATGTTGTCACACGCTTGTCTTCCAGGAATAAACGCACCTTGATTGGGGGCAATGAGCTTAGGGAGCAAAGGCCTGAGGCGGTTGGCAATTACCTTGGAGATGATTTTGGTCATCACATTAGCTAGAGCGATTGGCCGGAATTGTGACACGCTTTCGGGGTGTGCCACTTTAGGGATTAGGGTGATCAACGTGTTATTCAAGACATCCGGAAACTTTTTCTGGTGAAATGCACGTGTTACAAAACCAATAATCGACTGCTTCACAACTGCCCAATTTTGTTGGTAGAACAAGGGTGGTAGTCCGTCCGGTCCAGGGGTTTTAAAGGCACCCATTTGGAAAAGTGCCTTCTCAATTTCACACGGGGTCGGGGTGTGATTCAAAGAGCTTTTGTCATTGTGGTTCAGTTGGGGGAAAGAGATATGGACTGTACTCTCAACAGTCGATGGTCCCTCTGCATAAAGGTGGACGAAGTAGTCGCGGATCATCTCTTTAAGCACAGTTGGGTCCTCAATCCACCTGCCATGCGCATCCTTAAGCTTGGAGATATTTTTCCGTCCCCTGCAAAACCGCATCGCCTTGTGAAAGAGACGGGAATTGCGTTCACCATGTGAATACCAATGTAGCTGTGATCTTTGCTGCCAATGCCTCTCTTCCATTCTTAGCAAATTGACATACTCACGGGAGAGTTCATCCTCCAGTTTGTAGAGAAAATTGGAAGGATGATTGTCCAGGGCCTTTTGAATGCCCAAAAGTCTAGCATGGCACCGTTGTTTCTGCTTATATAAGTTTCCGAATACGTCTCTCTTCCAGATCATGAGTCTTTCCTTGAAGCAGTCCACAGTCGTTACAATATCATGTGGAATATCAATCCAAGCTTTTTCCATAAAAGAAGGGAAGCTATCATGTTCAGTCCATGCTGCATCGAATCTAAAGAATCGTTTGCCCGGCCGCTGGTTTGACAGTGGTTCAAGAGAAAGAAGGATCGGGTTGTGGTCAGAGTGGACCCGGGTAAGGTGTTGGACTTCTGCATCGGGAAATTTGTCCATCTATTTTCTATTACCCCAACATTGATCCAATCGTTGCTTAATACTAAAACGTCCATGTTGTTTGTTCCACCATGTGAAGCGCGGTCCGGATATCTGAGGTTCCATAAAACCACAGCGGTCAAGAGCATTTTTCATTCTCTCCACAGAGCATCCATAAACTGGCCTCCCACCCTCCTTGTCGAGTTGCTGGGTAACTTGATTTAGATCCCCAATTAAGCACCATGGTCCAGTAATAAAACGCCCCATACTCTCAATGAACTCGCAGAAGTGGTCCCGGACAGAGGCCACAGGTGAGGCATACACAAGTGATAAACACCAATCAGTACTACCATGTTTCTTGATCCCCACGTTGATCATTTGCGCTGTACATCTAAGAGTATAGATATCCAAGACATTTTTATTCCAGAAGCACCAAAGTCCCCCGGCGAACCCGTAAGACTCAACCGCAATCATGTTTGTATACTGGAATCCATGGAGGATCCAGGAGGCAGCAACACTCTGCATTCTTGTCTCACATAAGAAAAGTACATCTGGGTTGTATCTATTGATAATATCCCGCAACGCCGTTTTGAAATTAGGGGAAGCGGCACCCCTGCAGTTCCAGGATAGCACTTTCATGAGGGAGTATGACATTGTTGCTCCACCCCCTCCATACCCAACATCTCAGCATAATCTGGATTTTCATTCCCAACCCCGTCCTCAACCATATTGATGTTAGGTGCAGGTGTGGGGGTCGAACCGTCGCTCCGTGCGTGGGTAGTATCAGGCGGGTGATTCTTAATGTGATCACTGCCCTGAGTGATTGGAGGGGCCTTCCTAAGAATACTCAGGGAAGGCCATTCTTCTACGTTGTCTGGGTATATTAAGTTGTCAGAGGAGTGTTTCGATGACCTGTTCGTGATGTCACGCAACGAACGGGGTAGGTTCAAGCCTCCCCGTGCCCGACTGATTGCTCCTCGACCACGTGTTGAGGAGCCCCTAACCACAAGCCTACCGGTATCATCTTCAAAAATGTGATCACTCAATGTGTGGCTATCATAAGGTTTAGAGGTACTAGTCTGTACACGTACCTTTTGGTTATCCTTTATGTGTATTCCTTTCTTCTTCTTTGTGGTATTTCTACTGACTATATCTCTGTTGGTTGCTGTAAAAGCAACTGCAGGCCCCTTATCCTGTAAGTGTTGAAGTTCTCTCTGCAATTCATCCTCCTCAAAGACATCAGAGTCACCCTCATAGTCCTCACCCAAGACATCAAATCTTGTACCACCCATATCATTTTTCCCATTGCTCTCAGTGCTTGGCTTGGTGGTGTTCTTTAACTGTCTACCCTCCATTTGGATTCGATTCATCGGCATACGGCGACGTCTATTATTCGTCGCGATCATCCACGGTCCGAAAGGGGCGGTCAGATTAGCCTTTGGAGGTTCGTTTGTGGTGTTACGACTGACCTCTCTGTCTTTGTCAACTCCACACTCATCGGATACATGACCGTAGAGGCCACAACTGAAACAAATTCGATTGAGGCCTTCATACTCAACAGTGAATACCCTACCGTTAATCTTAATTCTCGATCCTAGGGGCTTCTTCAGGTTAATCTCGACACAAATACGTGCGTATTTCCCTCTTTCCACTCGCATTGAGGTTTGGTCTACTTTGACCGCTCTACCCAGCAGATTGCCAATCTTCATCAACGTATCCTCCTTAAAAATTTCAAGTGGAAGATCTGGGACTCTAACCCAAGCTAGGGTGGATACATTACCTGGAGTCGAGGCTTTATTTCCTGCTCTTTTCCTCATATAAAATATTAAGTATCTAGAACAAAAAAAGCTACGTGTTCATTTGACCAAATATTCCACGCCACTCTTTCCCTTTCCATGATCCACCGGCGCAGCCCTTCCAGAAGGCGGAAAGTATAATACTTATGGAACAGATCTTGGTAGCTTCATAAAAGTCAGGGAAAAGCCTAATATCCTAGTCCTGTAGTCTTCTACTGCTTCAGTACTATTGAGCTTCGTACATGATACAAATCAGACACTCAGGCGTCTTCTAAGTTGGCAAGAATTTGACAAAGACCTACTGCAAGGTGTCTACTACAAACCGGGTCAACAACACTCTAACCCAATTATACCAGATACAATGACTTCGTCATTACTGGCTCAGACAGCATTATTGCATCTCACTGCGCGTGTCTGGTTCTAACATGCGTCCTTCTCAAAAAAAATTTAATAGTGTCCTTTCTTTTATATGTGTGTCTCTATATATATATATATATATATATCATTGAAATTATCAAAATACCTCCATATATATATATATTATGTATCTTACCTTAACTTAATTTTTTTATATATGGCTATTTGATCTGAATTATCATACGACCTAATACCTAACCAAATGAGTAGTTAAATTTTGCACTAATTTCTTTGTGTTCATAAGAGAAAGTTAAAGTTATTACATTACTGGAAAATTAATGATTTATTTTCCAAAATGAACAATATAAAATTCCTTCCTTCATTCAATAAATTATGAAGAAGATAAAATGGATGCTTAGATCATTTTTTTTCCTAAGACAAATATTACGTTGACATTAAAAATTTTATATAAATATTGACATGCATATATGATGGAAAGAAGTAAGTCGGTGTCAAATACATAATAGTAACATTTTGCACCGAGAAAGTTCGCCCAGTTCTAAACTACGGATTGGAGATCGTCGAGTTCCTGATGCACTAGACTTCCGTGTTTGTATGGTCTGGGTATTGCAATGTAAAATTTTCCTTTTCGTTTTCTTTTTTTTCTGGATAAAGGCATATTTAAAGTTTGAAGTTTGGGAGCAAGTAACATACTATATATGCGAAAAGCTTCCATGTTTAACAACTAAATACCATATTTTCCATTGTCAATACTTGGGTCCAGCCTTCCTAATGCATTAAAAATAAAAACTTACAATAACTTGCAATAAAAAAAAACGCCAAGTTATTGAGTTGTATAAAATCATCAGCATGGCTTGATCTAATAGGTGATGCAAGATTCCAAAAAGTATGGTACGAAACTCTTTTAATCATTCTGGGCTGAGGACATTTGGTTGTCTGATTGACCCAATCAATTGGGCAATAATTTAGAGAATTATTGAGGTCGCGGGTCCGAACCCCAGAAACAGTCTCTTGCACAAAAGTGTAAGGTAAGACTACGTACATCAGATCGCAAATTGATCCGATCTCTCTCCAAACCCTACACAAACACAGAAACATATTGTATCAGGAACGCCTTTTTACCAGACATATACTACATTTTCTCTGCATGCATTGTGACAACTGATAACATGAAGGACAAGTAGTCTGGCCTGCAAAAGAATTATGTCCAGTATATGTAGGTGTAATGTATTACACAGTAAGTGAAATGTGTGTTCTTAGAGTGGATATATTCTCTTAAACTTTTCCCTCGTAAATCCCTCTCTTATACAGAAATACTTTATAAAAACGCACACTTTAATGTGTAGTATATTAGACTCACATGTAATACACACTTAAGTGTGTGGACTCAATAAAGTATTTTGCTTAAGAGAAAAGTTTAGGAGAAGATATCTGATTTTATAGATGATTTTTATTTAGGAGAAAGTAATTTAAGAGATGATCTTCACCTATAAAATTAAATACGAACGCTTCCTAATTCGAAAGGCTAGATTTAAGCCCCAAGATCAATATGTATTTGGTTAAAATAATTGCAAGTGAAAGGTTAATTAGTTACACTTACTGGATTTATAATAGCTGTATATTTCCAAAAAATTGTATTTTTCGATGTATCATGTGTAGGGGCATTAAGTAAACCGAATAGTTCATGAACAGTTCGAGTTTGATTCATATTTGATTCGAGTCTGTTCGTTAATTTTACTTAAACGAACCATGTTTGAATACCTAATTAGATTCGTTTACTGAAACAAGCCAAACTGTTTACGAATTGTTTGGTTGTTTAAAGAGTTATATTGTTTTCATGCCGAATTCGAACAAATTTTGAACCAGACAATTTCTTTCAATCAGGTCATTTTTCCACCTTAAATTTTTAGCTCAATCTAGAAAACTCCTCTGCCATTGGATGGACCCATATGCATACACTCGCACCAATGGACATGCTTCGTTAAGGGGCATTACTACGAATTTGTTCCGTTAAATTTATGTGGGCATCTGTAACTAAGATTCTTGTGGGGTTTATTACAAGAGTACGTAATGCATTTTCGTGTAAACATTTCTTCATTATAGATTGAGATCTTCTTCGAACTTGATGCACAAATAGATAAAATAGCAGCAAATAGCATCTTTCTAGCCTGCATATTCGTGAAACTCAATCTCATTTAGAAAGCCTTATCTCTATCTTTCAGCAACTGAACGGGAAGTGGTTTAGGAAAGGACTTTAGAATCGGATGCGCTCGCCCAGCGAGAAAGGCCTTGACCCTGCCAACCAAATCAACGAGAACATCAAGAAAGAAGAGAACAAAAGGAGGCGTTTTCTCTGCTCGTTCCAAGTGAGCGTTTAACCGAATCTACTGAATCCAAGCGAGTTCCATACT